>JASAMX010009376.1:20000-26999 GCA_030248175.1 Microlaimidae sp. YZB2_3 | reverse complement strand
GCTGTAATAGTAAAAGTAATTTATCATTTTTTAATTTAAGTAAAGTAAAAGTAAAAGTAATGGTCAAAATTTTATTTAAGTAAAGTAAAAGTAAAAGTGAGACCAATTTTTTTAAGTAAAAGTAAGAATAAAAGTAATTTTGAAATGGAGCAAAAGACCGGTTTTTAGACCTCCATAGCTTCGTTTTAAAGTTTTTTGCTTATTTTATGTATAAATACACACACACACACATGCACATGCATACACATGCATGCACACGTGTATATGCACCACACACCACACCACACACAAACACACACACTCACACACTTACTCATACACACACACACACACACACACACATCACACACACACACACACACACACACACACACACACACACACACACACACACACACACACACACACACACACACACACACACACACACACACACACACACACACACACACACACACACACACACACACACACACACACACACACACATACACACACACACACACACACACACACACACACACACACACACACACACACACACACACACACACACACACACACACACACACACACACACACACACACACACACACACACACACACACACACACACACACACACACACACACACACACACACACACACACACACACACACACACACACACACACACACACACACACACACACAGACATTACGTCTATTTATATATAGATTTTCTATTATTTTCAATATGTTTTAAAAGCAATTTAATTTACAATAAAATTTGACGAAATAATTTATGGCATTACTTTTCAATTATTGATTAAATTAGCACAAAAATAGGCCGGAGATTTTTATTTTTACAGTTAACGGTGACGCAATTTTCATTTGCATTAAGACACGTTTGTGTTTCAAAACTGTTAAGTTTTAAAATAGAGTTAAAGATGCGGTACACTAAATCATGGAGTATTTTTTTCGCTTGGTTTTTGGTATCAATCGATGCGTCAGGTTTTACTGAGAAAAAAATTGTATTGCAAAAAAAAATAATTTTCAGCAGTTGTCCAGATGTTAGCAAGAATATCGCTTGGGTATTCCAGATAATTCTTTTGTTTTTTACCAAACACCAGTCACGGTGTGTTTTGTTTCGCTTACGTTGAACTTTGCAAACGCATTCTTTCTCGTAAAAATTCAGATGTATTTAAGAGAATTTATATGCAAATTTTTCTATGAAAATATGCAACATTTTTAATTATACTTATTTCCGTGTTTTTTAATTATTATATTGCAGTTGTAATGCTTTATTCTAAATAAACGGTTTGATGTATTTTGAGTTCAGCTCAATCTTGGCACGTGTTCCCGTCGATTGTTTTTTAATTCCTCATCGGGCGTACATATTTACTGTTGTTTGGCAGAAAAAATTCGATGGAATATCAAGTTTATCAAGTATTCTTGTTAATATCTCGACAAACGCTAAAAATTATTTTTTTTGTTACAATTTTTACTCAGTAAAACTTGACGCATCGATTGATACCAAAAACCAAGCGAAAAAAATACACCATGATTTAGTATACCGCACCTTTAAGATTGCTTTCATTTCTTTTTTTTGTTTTTTGTTGTTGTTATAAGTAAAAATAATAATTTCTTAAAACTGTTTGACTAAATTTTTAATATTTGTGCTGCGAACCAACCGTAGAGACGGATGAAAAACTCACGAGATTGTTCGAAAAAAAAACTGCTGGAGAAAGACAAAGATATAGATAAGTGCAAACAAAACAATGTTACGTCACGTGACCTGATTGTCAGTTGTTATGTTAGGTGATTTCCTTTACAGCACTGATAATCAAAATCAAACTGCGTTATTTTGGCAAGCACAGAAAAACAAGTCATCACGCAGTTTATAGAATTACCATTTTTAGAAATATTAGTGAAACAGTTTAGTGAGAAAGTAAAGGATTTTTGTTGGGTTTTTGCAATCATGGGTGGCGCGGGTGCGTCGCGGTGCGATTTAGCCCCGTGGCGCCGCGCCAACCATTATTAGAAAACGTGGGTAAATTTTGAAATTCAGAACCTTCTTCTTCTTCTTTTTATTCCAACGCTCCATCCTTGAAAGCGATATTCCTCATTCGTTACTGATTTATCAAAAATAAATATGGGCTCATTAGAAAGAAGAAGGAATTACGCAACTTTCTTAGGAAGCACTTTTTTCATTTAGGTCCTTGTTATCGATTTATTGATCAAAATAAAAAATTTGAAAAATAGACAAATAAAAACTCCCAACCGCACAATAACAGCCTTTTGGCAACAATAAGAATTGTACAGAGCAGACAACCAACATCCCCTCATAGAAACCGCACAAAAAAAGCAGACCAGTTTTAATTGGTGGCAGAAACGGAACCAGTTCCCAGCGCCATCTGCTTCAACCGCGCGGAAAACGGCGAAAACAACAGAATACTTTTTTTAATTCTTGCATTACTGATGACAAAATTAATTCAAAGTTTTATTTATTAAAAAATAATAATAAGCGTCGGTGGCACGGGAGCGCCACGCGCCGATAATCATCGGTGGTGCGGGGTGACATACTGCAATTAAACCCACGGCACGGCGCCAACTATACTTAGAGAACGTGAGTAAATTTTGTAATTCATGTTCATCATCTTCTTATTATTTGGCGCACGGCATCGCGCCAACTATATTTAGAGAACGTAGGTAAACTTTGTCTGGAGCGCAACTGCACCGCACTAACTATAATTAAACAACGTGGGTAAATTTTGTAATTTAAATTCATCTTCTTCTTATTATTATTTTTTATTTAAAAAAGTATATCTCGGCAACGGAATGATTATAAACATATATGTCATTGCGCAGCTAAAACTATAGTTTATTAGGCTATTTTTTAAATTTAATTCAAAAAAAGTGGTAGACTAGCCTTGAAAAATGCTCTAAGAATAGAACAGAAAAAAGGGCGATTTTCCCCGGGCGTACGTTTAGACAGAAAAGATGTGTACTAGTCTGAGATCGACACTATGTGGATTGGGAAATTTGCATTTCGTTTGGCCGAGTGTGGCCGTTTTCATGGTCTTCGTAAATCACAAATCCTCATATCAGTATAGGAAATTTGCATTTCGTTTGGCTGAACAGCTGGGGCCTGATTTATAAAGACAGGTCTTGTTCATCTATCATACTTTTTTTATTCTGACCTTTGCGTTGAAAATTGAAATAAAAAAAAAAGACTGGTCTTCGTAAATTACAAATCTATCAATACTTTTTTTATTCTGACATTTGCGTTGAAATTTGAAATGAAAAAAGATTATATGCATTATACTATATGCCATGTGCAACCACTTGTTATTAAAATTTCACTGTACGTAGCTGTTGTCGCGTTTAAGTTATTTTCCCAGTTTTAAACTTTGGCCACTTGATTTTTAAGTCTCAAAAGAAAATTTTACCGAAATTCTGAAAATTAGGGTAATTTTTCTTTTGAGACTCAAGTTCTCGATTTACCCTACTCCGCTAGGGTATTTTTCTTTTGAATACTTCAGTACTCAAAGAAAAAATTACCCTACTCCGACTAGGGTAAATTTTTCTTTTGAGAACTTGAAAAAGTGGCCAAAGTTTAAAACTGGAATAACTGTTAAACACACAACAGCTACGTACATGATTTTAATTTTAAATAGTTTGCACATGGCATATAATCTTTTTTCATTTCAAATTTCAACGCCCAAATAGTTTAAAATAAAAAGTTATTGATAAACTTGTAAGTTTACAAAGACCACAAATGGTTGAAACAGAATAAAAAAAGTTATTGATAATTGTATTTAGAGACGTATTTTTATGGAACATAAAAAGTTATTGATAAACTTGTAATTTACGAAGACCAGTATTTTATGAAACAGGCCCCTGCTCACTAAATAAAAATTTCTACCATATGATAATGATTTGTTTAAAGATTGCTCTAATCACACAGCACTGTTGCATTTTTTCTTAGTTTGATGAAATGTCAATTAAAAAAATCATACTCACAGCAATCTTTGACTAGCGCGAAATCGCCACTTTTTCCAATTTATAAATGTTTCTTACACATACAAATATAACCTTCTAATTGAAAAAGTGGCGATTTCGCGCTTGTCAAAAATTGCTGTGAGTATGATTTTTTCAATTGACATTTCATCAAACTAAGAAAAAATGCAACAGAGCTGTGTGATTAGATCAATGTATAAACAAATCATTATCATATGGTAGAAATTTTTATTTAGTGAGCAGCTGGCCAAACGAAATGCAAATTGCCTATAATCCACATAATGTCCATCTCAGACTAGTCCACATCTTTTCTGTCTAAACATACGCCCGGGGAAAAATCGTCCCTTTTTCCTGCTCTATTCTTAGAGCATTTTTCAAGGCTAGTTAATAAACCAGGAATACGCATTAGCAAAGTGATTGAACCAAAAATAAAGTAACTCGCTATATTTACACACATAGCGCTTTTATTTGCTACAGAGCACGGTTATGTATATTAAAATAAGTGTAATTTATATTGTTTTTAACGCTTTCGTATTATTAAGGAGTTATATACGCAGAATTCAAATTACACGTTTCAGTCAGTATATAAAAAATGCGCTGACAAAAAAACGTTAAAAAAGCGCAGGTTACAATTATCACTTCTAGTACGTCTTCTTTTACCGTTTCGGACACGCTTTTTCGCTTAAATAATTAGAAAGTGTTAACTACGATTAATTTTTTTAGCAAGCAATCGGACTCTAACGGAAGATCCACACCTTCAGTTGTCAGAAGGCCTATTCGGTCGTTATTTGTCGCCGCTACTGGAGAGCATATTTTCCCCCTCCAACAAGACTTCGAAATGGCAGCTGTATAATGCTAACGATGGCCGGCAAGGAAACCGTCTTATTGGACCCGCAGCGCCTGTAAATGCCACCGAAAGTAGCGGAGAGCTTATTATTCCGGTGGCGCTATCAGCTTCGTCTTCAACACCGGCCGATAATTCGAGGAACCAAGAACAAAACGACCGATTAGCACCAGCAGATATTAGCAAAATCCAATGGGCAATAGACAACGACAGTTTTTTGGTTCGAAATGAAGGAAACAACTTTACCCTCATAAATAACGAAAAAAATATAACTTTTCCGAATTCATTTGACTTTAAAACGAACTCTAGCAACTCTGTTTTTGGCAAACAAACAGCGAATTTAACAAAAAGTGCCAATTTATTACCGCCAATTGTTTCAACGAAAACGTATTTCCCTTCTGAACCTCAGCGACGTGTTGACAACAAGCGCTTTCCGTTGGAAACTCACTCAAGGCTATTTAAATCGAATCCTTCACCGAAAACGTCTGTTAAATCGTCTTCAGCAGCAAACTATTCAAAAGAAACATCGCCTTCAAAAATCAATATAAATTTATCAAATACTTTGTTCACAGACGAAGATTCCAGGTCGTTAATAGAATCTGAACATTTCATACTGAATAAAAAACAAACTTTCAACCCATTGAAGCTGAATTTTTTTCATACACAATCGGGACCCCGATTTACAACTGGTCCTCCTTTAGAAACTGGCAAAAATCTTCAATTGACATCATTTTCGTCCACAACATTAAATCCATTACAAGCCATTTTATCTTTCTTTTCAAATTTAATACCAGAAGAGGACAAGAAAAAAAGAAATAATCAGACAAGAAGCGATATATTAAAGAAAAATTTAAAAAATACGTCGTTTTCAAGTAAACTCCCAGAATCAAAATTATTTTTTACAGATTTTAAAACGGCCAATCCGATAAAACCTTTAAACTCTTCAACCCGACATAATGATAGTTCAAGTCGCTCTGCTTTATTTTCGATACAAACATTTCCTACTTTGATTAATAAGTTACAAACACGTTCAACGCGCTTACCAAAATCAACAAGCGAAGCACGAACAACTCAGAACCAATACACACCCTCATTAAACTTTAATAATTTTGCTTTTGCAAATACTCCATCGATCGATCATTTACCAGAACTTTTTGCAAATAAATTAAAAACAACTGTAGAACCTATCTACATGCAAAGCGTACGTGAGAGGTTAAAATATACTTCCTCTCCAATACCCATTATTTCTACTACCTTAACGTCAAACGCAAATGTAATTCCACCAATTTTGTTTGGCATTTCGACACAAAATAAGCATAACCAAACCAGTTCAGAAAATTTTGGAAAACATTCAACAGATCTTTTACATCGGCAAACACCTTCATTTTTCATGGGAAAACTAAACTCGCCAATTTTTAAATACTTTAGTGGCCATTCTACAAAAACTTTACCGAGCCAAAAAACAACTTTTTTCTCTTCAATACCTAACTATCCTTTGCTGTCTGCAACTCATAGCGCCGAAAAAATCTTTACATCAGTTCAACCCGAAGTTTTTCCAGAAACAACTGATAAGCCCATACTTTTATCACATGATGTACAAATTGACGCCCCTCCATCTCAAATCCCTCGGATACCGCAGACAGACGAAGATTTTCTAACCGCTCCACCTGTAATCGATTTATCTCTGCCGAAAGCTTATACACATCCCTTCTTATCTATGATAACCGGAACTCCACGTGTTTCTACTTTTTCAACACAAACACCACCACAAGCATTAAACATCAGTAAATCTTCAACAGTAGTCAGTACTGAGTCTGCTGTAACACAGTTTCAATCACTAAACAACAGTGCAAAAGTTGTTTTGATTGGTGCTGAGGTTGTAGTAGCTGGACCAACACTATTAAACAGAAGTCGAAATGGTGTTAAAATCAATAGAGAAGATGCCATTGAACCACACCAACAAAAACCACTAAATAGCAATGTATTTGGGACGGTATTCAATATTGAGCAAGAAACACACCCTGATCCGCTCAATAAAAGCGTAGATCTAATGTTGTTCGATGCCCAGACTGAATTAGGTAAAGCTCAGCTAATAAACAACAGTTCCAATGGTATTATATTCAATACAAAGGACGCTGTTGCTTTACACCAAC
>JASAMX010009376.1:0-17500 GCA_030248175.1 Microlaimidae sp. YZB2_3 | reverse complement strand
TACTAATTTTATATTTTATAACTGTTTCGGCTTATTAGTTTCAAAGCGTAAAAAATTAAAAATTTTTAATGAAAATTTTTTTATTGTTCTAAAATTAAGTCTCACAAAAATCCAAAATTTACATTATTTATAGAAATTTTATCAAAATATTTTAAAATATAGAAGAACGAAATAAATAAAGTACCAAAACTCTATTTTTAACAGGAACACAGTCGAGTGAGCCGAATGGCCCTTCTTTGCTTTTTTGCTCTCTACTTTCTGCTTATTGATATTTCTGAGCGACAGTAAAAACCAATATAATTGATTTTCGTTAAAGATATTGAT
Source organism: Microlaimidae sp. YZB2_3 (assembly GCA_030248175.1). Lineage (NCBI taxonomy): Eukaryota > Metazoa > Nematoda > Chromadorea > Desmodorida > Microlaimidae > Microlaimidae sp. YZB2_3. The sequence goes on along the minus strand of JASAMX010009376.1, from coordinate 17,176 downwards.
TTCAAAAGCTAATTTTTTGACAAATTAAACCCAGGTGATAAACAATATTTTATCTTCTAAAACTCAGCCGCGCAAGGATGGATAATTTTTAACAATTACTTTATTTTTAGTGGTCCAAATATTTGTTATCATATATCTAAATATAATTAAGTCAAAAAAAAGTTTTAAATATTTATTTATAGAACCAAATTAGGTATACTAATTTTTGTTGGTTAAAAATTGCAGAATAAATTTTTTTCTTAAGGTGAATTGCTCCTTTAATATATACCATTTTGCGAAACAATTTAAGTAATTTTACAAAAAATAATTAAAACACTGAAAACAAAAATAATAAGCGCCGAGAGGTACAATCCATTGAAATAACATACTGTTCCTTTTTAAATTATGTCTTTATACTGACACACATTTGCGCATGATTTAGTAATTCTGTTATATTAGCGCGAAATAAAAAAAATGAAATATGCCATATTAAAAATAGAGAGTCATTTTTATCGACGATTCCAAAAACATGACATACTATAATAAAATATAATTAGGCATTACTTATAATGACATAAAACATAATTCAGCGCCGTTTTATTTAAACATGAGTTTTACAATTTTCGCTATAAACCATATTTTCGATTTTACTATATGCAGATATCGCTCCTCCTGGCATACGCGGTACACTTTCAGAAACTGGGTATAATGCGGCGACTAGTGGTGCTCCTGCAAATGTCTGTGGAACTGGGTTGCGATGAGCAGAATCAAGGCGAGGGAAACGGCGTTGTAACCCCTGTCGATCAAAAACACTTTCCAGTGTCCACTGCCGAAAATAAAATGAGGGGCTTCCACCAAAGAAACGATTAAACTCAGCTTGGCACCGATTCCGAAAAACGCAGGGGGTGCCATTGTTCTGAAAAACATTTAATTATTTAAACTTACTTTAATTAAAGTATGTATGTTTTTTTTTGAATTGAAATAATAACAGTTGTAGTGAAATTGAGTGTTTTAAAATAAACTACATTCATAAAAATAGGGGTCATGTGGTAAAAAAATCACATAAAATTAATTTGGCACTAAGACTTATGATTTCTGATTGGATGATATAAGCGGCACTATATTTTTTTGATTTGATTAGTTACTGCATTGTTCCGGTACTTTTATCATAAAATATCATGCGTGGCGCCGCGCCAACCATTATTAGAGAACGTGGGTAAATTTTGAAATTCAGAACCTTCTTCTTCTTATTATTATTATTATTATTATTCTTATTCTTATTATTATTATTATTATTATTATTATTATTATTATTATTATTATTATTATTATTATTATTATTATTATTATTATTATTATTATTATTATTATTATTATTATTATTATTATTATTATTATTATTATTATTATTATTATTATTATTATTATTATTATTATTATTATTATTATTATTATTATTATTATTATTATTATTATTATTATTATTATTATTATTATTATTATTATTATTATTATTATTATTATTATTATTATTATTATTATTATTATTATTATTATTATTATTATTATTATTATTATTATTATTATTATTATTATTATTATTATTATTATTATTATTATTATTATTATTATTATTATTATTATTATTATTATTATTATTATTATTATTATTATTATTATTATTATTATTATTATTCCAACGCTCCATTCTTAAAAGCGATATTCCTCATTCGTTACTGATTGATCAAAAATAAATATGGGCTCATTAGAAAGAAGAAGGAATTACGCAACTTTCTTAGGAAGCACTTTTTTCATTTAGGTCCTTGTTATCGATTTATTGATCAAAATAAAAAATTTGAAAAATAGACAAAGAAAAAATTCCAACCGCACAATAGCAGCCTTTTGGCAACAATAAGGATTGTACAGAGCAGCAGACAACCAACATCCCCTCAACATTATCTGGACTATAGAAAATTTGCGTTTGGTTTGGGCAGCTGCTCACTAAATAAAAATTTCTACCATATGATAATGATTTGTTTATACATTGATCTAATCACACAGCATTGTTGCATGTTTTTTAGTTTGATGAAATGTCAATTTAAAAAATCATACTAACAGCAATCTTTGACAAGCGCGAAATCGCCACTTTTTCAAATTTATAGTTGTTTTTTACACATACAAATATAACCTTCTAATTGAAAAAGTGGCGATTTCGCGCTTGTCAAAGATTGCTGTGAGTATGATTTTTTAAATTGACATTTCATCAAACTAAAAAAAATGCAGCAGTGCTGTGTGATTAGATCAATGTATAAACAAATCATTATCATATGGTAGAATTTTTTATTTAGTGAGCAGCTGCCCAAACCAAACGCAAATTTCCTATAGTCCACATAATGTCCATCTCAGCCTAGTCCACATCTTTTCTGTCTAAACATACGCCCGGGGAAAAATCGCCCCTTTTTCCTGCTCTATTCTTAGAGCATTTTTCAAGGCTAGTATGTTATATATTTTTGCTTTTATTTCCAAAAAAACTAAAGGTAAACCCAACGTGGCTGCAACAGTTGTTTGTTGGATTAAAAAATGCCTCACATTAAATAACCACTCAAATCACGAAAATCTTACATCATTTTATCAGCCAATTAGATTCAATTTAATATGGCATTTTTAATGGGGGGCATTTTTTAATCCAGCCAACAACTGTTGCATCCACGTTGGGTTTACCTTTAGTTACGTCTGGCTACGCTTCGTTTAGAAATGACTCACTTAATTTTTTTGAACTATCGCAAACTTTCGGCTCTGTTTTCCCACAACGTAGAATTCTCCCAACACCGGAAAAGTTATGAAAACTGAGGTAATAATAAAAATCCGTTAATAGCAGACAGATTCTAACGAAATTTGACAAAAAAATCATCCTAAGCGAAACTTAAAAATGTATCAAAAAACTTTAAAACAAAGCTAAAAAGTCTATAAATATGCTCATAATTTATTGGTTAAAGAATATATTTTTGGGCAAGATATTTTTTGGCCGTACAAACTTTAATGGTTTGTTTATAAAATGTTTTACACGTAATTTGTGTAAATACATAAAGAAGTACGAAGTGGAATTTTAGTAGTTTTAGGATTTTTACGCCGTTCTGTAGGGCTTCGTTATTTCCAGGAAGAAATAAAGCATTACTTATAAAAACAATTAAATCAAACTTTTTCAAATCTAAATTTAAAAGTTAGTAATGATCACTGGAATTACGCCCTAGAGTGCTAATTTCCTGAGTAATTAAGAAATAAAGAGTAAGCCTATTTATATTAGGTTTAAAAACGTTTGCAAACGGTAAAAATAGTTATAACATCTGAACGCCACACAACCACACGCACATGTAAAATCCAAAGGCGTCACAAAAGGCTGATAAAAAACCTAACCCTGTCTCAATTTTATATAAGCTTTAAATTATTCTTTTGGAGCAGGGGACTTCGCTCTAATTTAGATGGAGGAGCTTCACATCGTTATATATATAGGAATTGTACGTAGGAAAATCCAAGCTGAACACTACATAACAATAATTAAAAAAACGCAAAGTTTTTTATTTTGTTTTAAGTTTTGTAATTGCATCTTGAAAGAAGCTCAAACCAAACGATCTTGATACACCTTTATAAACGTTTAACATAAATAAATTAGAAATATTTACGTGAAATCATGTAAAGTGGTTAACACGTGGGCCAGAACCAGATGAGATACAGAAGTGGCTGCAAAGTAAGCAGCTTGATCATTGTTCCATCTAAGTTTGTTCGATTTACCAGCTGTAAAAGTAAAAAAATTAAAATAAATTTTCGCAAAATAGAAATGAATTTCACTCCAATAAAATTTTAGAACTTTCAAGTATTCCTCAAAAGTTACATGATCACATAATTTTTACAGATTGATTACAAAATGTAAACAATAATGAACCTCATAATTATAATAGGTGCCGCAAACTGTTTCTTCTTCAAAACTTGTGAAAAAATCCTAATATAAAACATCAAAAATATTGACATATCTTCTGCTGAAGTTTCCAGAAAAAAACCCAGAAATATTTGTTCTAAAACTATACGAAGGTCGTTTTTAGCTAATAATAAAAAGTTTTTCGCTGTTGACGACTAAACTGCTTATTGCTTATACTTCGTCCAAAGTATCCAAAGAACAAAGTTCAAAGGACAGTTTTTAAGTTTTATGTTCAAAGGACAAAGTTCAAAAGACAGTTCAAAAGACCAAAACCAAAGAAAAGTTCAAGGACAGTCCAAAGGACAAAGTTTAAAGGACATTATAGTCTAAAGGACAAAGTCCACAGGACATTTTAATCAAACCAAAGTTGTTCTTTCGACAAGAGAAAATTTCGTTTGGACAGTAAAAACAAATTGAATTATCTCAGTTTGCGTTTTGTTTTTATTATTTTTGTTATTATTTAAATGTTTAAGTTTTAAAATTAAAGTTTTGTTATGGTATAATAATATTTTTTTAACACCTAAAAAGTTGTACTGTCAAGTATTTTTGCATCCTTTTTTTCTTTTATCATGTTTCGTTTTTCTAAATATCTTAGATTTACATATCGTTTAAGTAAGTTTACGATTTGATTTGGTTTAAAAAACATATAGTTAGAATTTTAAAATCTTCAAATGATGGGTACTATTCGTGATTTGCCGTTATGTTTTTTCCGTGGAGAATCAAATCGGGAGGAGCTAAAAATAAGAGATATCAACGTTCATTCGAGATTTATTTTTTCCATAAGCTCTCTGTGATTAAACGTAATTTTATAGCCTCATAATTTTCTAAAAAATTTTTAAATCTGAACAACTTACATTTAAATGAGAGTATTTTGACCATCGTGTAAAATCAAAAATATTTATAATTCTTTAGACAACGTTTTTGGCAGCAAAATTATAGGTTGGAGGCGCAGCATTATTAACAATTAAGCAAGAGAAGAAGTACCATAATTAATGGACGTGGTACATAGATAGAAGGTAGCAAACTTTTACTTCAGGGTTAGCATAAGGGATTAAGGAGGCCGGTAATATACTACGTCATTGAAGGCAAATCAACCAGTGAAATATAATTCATCGAAAATTTCATGAGATTGTATTGCTGTTAGGTGCCGCCATTAATACTAGAATTCTTTAGTGGGAAGAAAATAAGTAAATATGCAGCCGCCTAAAACAAGACATTCCACTTAGCAATTGCTGGTATCACGGATCTTTATGGACTAATAAAGGCAAAAAAATTGTTTTTAAAAATAAAGCATTCGCTGCTTACCAGGATTGTCGCGATTTTTTTATACTTCAATTAATTATTTTTTGTTTTCTTTTAAAACTTTTTTTAAATTTGAATAATCGCAAATAATAATCAAAACACTTACATTCTAGTGAATATATTTTTCCAACAGGAGAAAGGGGGTGGTAGTAAAAGTACCCAAATGTAAGACTGGCTAAACTGCCTGCGATATAAGCAATTAACTTTTTTACCATTTTATTTGTTTTATTTTTTAATACATGAAAACCCTAAAAACACAAAAAATAAAATAAAATGCACATTCTCCATTTTATTTCCTTAAAAACAAAAAAATCAATATAATAGTTTGTTGAAAATTCAGACACAAACGATTCAGCTCTTTGAATTCCCGCAAAAAAATTGTTTTTTTATAAAAAATTACAGCCTCTCGCTACCGAAACTGTTTCATCTTTTGTAAGTAAACATATTCCAGATTTTTATTTCCCCAAAAACTTAATAACATTTTTTTGTGAAAGTTCTCTCCGGAGCTATGAAACGCTCTTAAGAATTAAAATTTAAGGACCTTCGAATAGCGGGTACTATTCGTGATTTCCGGTCATATTTTTTGCTCCCCAGGAATAAAACTCGGAGGAGCTAAACAGTGTCGGTTCCCATGTTCGTTAAAGATTTTTTCTCCAACGCTCATTGACTAAAGGGGCAGGCCGCTAAAGCGCGTGAAGTAGGTGCTGCACGTTGTTTAAAACTTTTGATAATGCTTGTAGTTTTATATTTTTTCTCGAGAAATCTTATGTAATCTCATAGAACACTTTGAACACATAGAACACATAGAACTAACTAGGGGTTGTCGCCATATTAGCTTGTTTTTTAAACAGATGCGTATTCTTGATAAAATATTAATTAATGCCATTTAGACAAGAAATACAGTGAGATTTTTTGAAAAAAATAATAATAAAAACCAAAACAGTATGAAAAGTTTTAAACATCGTGCTAACATAACACTTAAACTTAACGGTACTGTAGGAGCGACAGAGCGGGCGCGACAGCCACCCGCCGCACAAAAAAAGAAAATTTAAAAAAACAATAACAGAAGAAATACGCACGGTATTATTTTTTTATTTTAACCATTTCAACTATTATAATTTTAAAGTGAATTGCTGGCATTAATCCAACAATATTCAGTGTTTAAGTAATAACGCTTCCTGATAGCATTTGAGTTTAATTAAAGGTGAACCCAACCTGGCCGCAACAGTTGTTCGTTGGAATAAAAACTCCCCCCTATTAAGTAACCACTCAAATCACGAGAATCTAACGTCACTTTATTAGCCAATTAGATTCGATTTAATACAAAGTATTTGTTTATATATATGTTTTTGAACTTAGTTTCCTTAGTGTGTGTGGCGCAATCGGTTAAGGCGCAGTCAATTTGACGAAGATGAGACAGCCGAACCCTCATGTGATTGAATTTTCAATATTTTTTTTAGATTTATTATAATTTTAAATTCCATTCACATAAATAAAAAACAAAACCATGATTTGTTTCCTGCTTTTTGTCGATTCGTCGAGTTTTTTGTGGTTTGAATATTCTAAAATATAATACTAATAATTCACGAATAATTTTTATGCAAGTAAAAAACCGTAATTTTTGCTATGTTTTGTAATAGGTTTACTAATGAACGCTTTGCAGTGAAAACTTTCAACAGAAATTTTAACATTTGATTTATAAATTATAATTTGCACAGACTCATTGAATTTTTCTAAAAATTGCTGATCTTGTGTGAACGAAAAAATTTTTCCACATGAAAGTCATGTGGGCGTGTCCAAATTAGTGACGTGAGGACACTGTTGCAGCTACGTTTGGTTTACCTTTAGTCAACACGCATTTATGGACTGGCCCCTGGAGGTTTTTCGAAAATCCTATTTCTAGTTTAATTTACTATAAGAAATAAAAATACACTAAATTTGTTTTGACTGGACATTTTTGATATGAGACAGCTCTTGGGTGTGCATCCACGACTTAAAATAATATATACTTATACGAAAGAGAAACTTTTGGTAGCAGCTATTGCATCGATTTACAAACTTTTAAATTAACAGTACTGTTTACATTTGCGTAAGTTTTGCTGATAACTTTCGAGTGACGTGGAAAGATTTACAACAAAGTGTAGGTCAAGAAGAAAGAATGCCAATTTTTTTAAGTAAATATAGGGGGGGCGTAGAAGGACATGTAGGAAGATAGGTGAGTAGCGTTACGACAGAACGAATCAAAGATAAAATATTTTCTGTATACGCAAAAAAATGTACGTACACATAGAGGAAAAATATTTGATTGGGAATAAAGATGACTATGACAGCGGCCCGATTTATGATGTTCACTTTATTTGATGTAGTTAACTGTTTATGATGTTTATATGGCATTTATGAGCTTAGTCTCTCAAGTGGAATACGTTTACGTGGTTCTTGTAATTGATAATACATTCTATAATAATCCTCGTAGAATTTCTTACCAACATATAGCGCAAATATAACGCAGATAAAATTTTTATTTTGTTAAATTTTGGGCGACACCTCTTTTAAAATATTTCTACAATAAACAATTTTTTCCTTTCTTAAAATTTTTTAAAATTATTAAGAACATATTTTTTTATGTTCCGTCTAGAAAGTTTACTTTCAAAAAAATGGAACAACATGTGGCTATATAACTTCAAAAAATTTCATTATATGAATTAGGTATACAAAAAAAAGTTGCCTTTGGCAAATGACATTCTGCAAAAATTAAATAAAAATATATTATTTTTTAATTAAGGGATGAATATTCTTAATCTCTAATGACATCAGGAAGTGTTAATTCGAAAAACAGAAGTTTTTTTACAGGAACTATTTAAAATTTCATTTCGAACAATTCAGCATGTTTCAAAATGGCACTAAATTTTTGATAATACTTTAAAACTATCAATTTTAATTAATTTGGGTCCATGAATAAACAATTTTTTTGAAAAATTTCAAGAAGTCAATTTTTAGTAATTTGAAATGGCTAAAACATATTGCATAAAACAAAAAATACCACTTAAATTTTAATTTACATTCTATTTGTTTAATTTTGATTTAAATTTGTTTAGTAATTGCAGATCTTTCGCAATAAGACGAGGGCAAGAAAAAGTTGTAAAGGCCGCTTGCACGCAAAAAACCATCTATTTAGACCAAAAAGTTGATTTAAATAAAATATTACACAAAAAATATCAAAAAAGCTCTACAGTGGAGCTTTGAATCTTAGAAACAAGTGTGTTGTTTTATACTGGAGTTTTGTTTTCGAGCTGTGGAGCTCGGATTTTCGGCAAACCTCAATATTATTTATGGAAAATATCTATGTAAAAGTCCTTTTTTTAAATATACGTTTGGGGTCCCGCAAAAAAAGGGAACCATATGCAATTTTTTCTCAAAATCCTAATAATTTTAATTTAAATAGTGCCAATAATCCTTTATTTCTTGTTGATTGATGCAATATTTGGCTTTACACTCAATAATTAATGCTTTTAGTTTTATATTATTTGTTTTAAAAGTCGCTAGTAGTATTTGTAAAAAAATTCTTTTGTAAAAATCCATTATTAAAAATAAGTGTGAAATTTTTCTGTCCAAAGTATGAATGTTCTTATGATTCAATAACCCATTACAAGATTTCCTTAAATACAAGCTTTCCAATGATACAATATTTGGCTTAATCATTTTTGTGGCTGGACTTGGAGATGAGAAGTTTAATACACAAACATAATTAATTATACGCTTTGGAATACCTTCATTTTTAAATGGACATTATAAAAAAAAGTTTCTGTATCTTAAAAATGTAATTACAGTTACAATTAGGGCTGGTTCATACTTATGACAAAACGTCCTTTGGACAAAGTCAAAAGGGAAAAGTCCAAAAGGAAAAGTCCAAAGGACAAAATCCAAAGGACAACGTATTCATACTTTTGTCCTTTGGACTTTTCGTTTTCGATTTTGTCCTTTGGACTTTAATTCTAAGGGCTGGTTCATACTTATGACAAAACGTCCTTTGGACAAAGTCCAAAGGACAATTCGGTAAAAGCCAAAACGTCCTTTGGACAAGCCAAAACGTCCTTTGAACTTTTTCCTTTGGACGAAGTATGAACGCTACTGCAGAATTTGTCCTTTGGACAAAGTCCAAAGGACAAAATCCAAAGGGAAAAGTCCAAAGGACAAAAGTACGAATACGTTGTCCTTTGGATTTTGTCCTTTGGACTTTTCCCTTTGGACTTTTCCCTTTGGAGTTTGTCCTTTGGACAAAGTCCAAAGGACAAAAGTCCTTTGGACTTTGTCCAAAGGACGTTTTGTCATAAGTATGAACCAGCCCTAAGGGCTGGTTTATATATACTTATAACAAAACGTCCTTTCCTTTGGACAAAGTCCAAAAGACTTTTGTCTGTCCAAAGGACAAAATCCAAAGGGAAAAGTCCAAAGGGAAAAGTCCAAAGGACAAAATCCAAAGAACAATGTATTCATACTTTTGTCCTTTGGACTTTTCCCTTTGGATTTTGTCCTTTGGACAGACAAAAGTCCTTTGGACTTTGTCCAAAGGAAAGGACGTTTTGTTATAAGTATAAACCAGCCCTTAGGGTTGGTTCATACTTATGCCAAAACGTCCTTTGGACAAAGTCCAAAGGACTTTTGTCCTTTGGACTTTGTCCAAAGAACAAAATCCAAAGGGAAAAGTCCAAAGGGAAAAGTCCAAAGGACAAAATCCAAAGGACAACGTATTCATACTTTTGTCCTTTGGACTTTTCCCTTTGGATTTTGTCCTTTGTACTTTGTCCAAAGAACAAATTCTAAGTAGCGTTCATACTTCGTCCAAAGGAAAAAGTCCAAAGGACGTTTTGGCTTTTATAAAATTGTCCTTTGGACTTTGTCCAAAGGACGTTTTGTCATAAGTATGAACCAGCCCTTAGTCCCTGAACTACAATAACGCATTCAAATTAACACTAATTGGAGTTTTTGGTCTGAAATCTGAATTTTGAAATTATGTACTTTTATTATACTTTATTGTTACTTTTACTTTAAAAAATAGGAATTACTTTTACTTTACTGAAATAATATTTTAAGAGTTACTTTTACTTTACTAAATTAAAAATCACGAAATACTTGTGGTTTATTTTACATAAATTAAAATTACTAAAATGACTTTTATTTATATATTAAAAAATAAAAAAAATCTAAAAATAAAAAAAATAATCAGAAGTGGAACTGCACACAGTCCGAGTCGGACAATGACCCCCTCCCACTTTTCTAACAGCTTTTCTAACAGATTTTTCTAACAACAACAAATAAAATTGTTGTGCAACTAATTTTAACGCAGTGTTTGTTTTCTTGCAATTAAAATGTGCGACTTTTTTTGCAGTCAATGCTGCTTTTTTCACAATACAATAGCAGTTTTTTTTTGCTTATAGTTGGTTTGCTCAAGACATTTTTTCAAATAACAAAGCTTTAACAAAGAAATGTCGGATAGTTTTGTTACATAATATATATTAATTCAAATTTAAAATTGATTTAGCAAAATGATATTCTTTTGTTTATTTTTAGGTTTTAATTGAATTAAATTTAACATTTTTATTATTTTTATTTTTATTCCCCCTCACAGTTTTTAATCATAAATTAAAAAAATTGTTTTCACGCTTCTATTTGTAATTTTAAGCTAAATGTTTATTCATCAGAAATAACTAAATTTTTTTGTGAAAATTTAAAAAAATCTCTTGATGACACAAGATTTAGAAAAAAATGATTGCTTTAAAAATACAATAAATTTTCCTAAATTTCTGGAAAATCGGTAAAAATCTTATAGGCACCTTGCACTGGAACTCGGTTTATACATGAAGTATGCAATAAACATAGCGAGTCACCATATTGGATAATTACCGTATCTCCTACTTATCTTTTGTAGTATGCAGATCAACCCTCGAAAGCGTGCGAAATTTCGATCGGTTGATCTACATACTACGAAAGATAAGTAGGAGATACGGTAATTATCCAGTATGGTGACACTTATGTATATTGCATACTTCATGTATAAACCGAGTTCCAGTGCAAGGTATCTATAATCTTTTCTAATAATGAGATAATGACTTCCATATAAATGTGGCTGTAGATATTTTCCTTACCGATAGTAATGCTTCCCGATGTTTTACTAAAAATAGCATAAAACATGAAGTTAAGTAAACTTTAGATTAGGGTAACTGACTTAAATTCGGCCAGCCTTAGTTTCGGCCACCGGCTTTTATTTTTGCCAGACCCAAAATTATAAAATAATAAACTGAGCAGAGCTAGATAGATCGTAATGTCATCATAACTTTACGCATGGCAAAAAATAACAGCCGGTGGCCGAAATTAAGGGTGTTTGAATTTAATTAAGTTACCCTACTCATTAAAGAGGCGGAACTCTGAAGCTTAATATTGGATGATAGCAGTAATTCGCAAATTACCATCTTTTTCGCGATGAATTTACGTATACTTTGTTAACGAATGAAGAATCAATAACCAATATATAAATATATCACATCTCCCATCGTCATATGCCATTCTTTTAGTAAAAAGGTGGCCGATAAAAATATTTTGAACAACTAAAGTTTTAAGAATGTTAAAAACTTTAAAAATATTCACAAAAATTAACAAACAAAGCAAATTACATTACACTACTACTGTTAAGCAAGCAAAATCCAAGTGAGACTTCTAGGAAAAATCTTCTACTATACTATTCAAAAATACACCACTATCCTCTGTTTTTTTTAGCGATCCTGGGAAAATTTCGACAAAAACATTTTTGTTTGAGCTCTTATAACTTTTGAACTCGCCGTGATCAATATGCAAATTTCTGGCGTTAAGGTACCTGTACTTTTGGCTACCTTCCGAAAAAAATATTTTTCAAAAATTTCGGGGGGTGAGCCCCAAAACCCCCAAAATTAGGGGCAATTTTTTTTAGCATATTTGTCCTTACGTCTGAAAATTTTTCTGCGCATTGCCCATACTTTCCTGAGCTCAAAAATATATATTTTGTTAGGGGTAAATTTTTTATGGTTACTCCCGAATACCCCCAAATTTGAAAAATGGTAATTTTGTCATTTTTAGTGACGTGTTTATATTCATATGAAAGCTCCCGACGCACTGACATCAAAAATATATGGTTTATTAGATTTTGTTCAGTGGTTACCCAATTTTGCACAACATCATTTTACCCCTAAAATTCTCAAGAGATGACTTTATTATAATACTGTCATGTTTGTACTCATATCAAAGCTCTCGACACGCTGATTTAAAAAAATTATTTTTAACTCGATTCACCCATAATTACCTTTTTTGGGGGTATAGGGTACTGCATTTAATTTCGGCACTCTTTTGTTTTTCCGATGTAACTTTTCACTGTATGGCCCGATTTTCATGTTTGATAGCTCATTTTGAAGCTTTAACGATACTGCGTTGCGTCACAAAAGTTTCACTGTACGAAAGTGTTTTTTTTATTTAATTAAATAAGTTTTTTTTAAAATGGAAAATTGCCGAAATTAAATGTGTGCATTTAATTTCGGCACTTTACAAACAATCGATTGTTTCTCAGTCAAAAAATCATCATTTTCAAAAATTTAAAAGCCTATCATTATCTCCAGACAATTTTCTTTAATTTAAGCTTCTACTTGTTGTTCAACGTGTAACTGGCAAAATGTTACAGCTAAAATGTCAAATGGTATCAAAATGAGCAAAATTTGGGAAAAAAGTGCATTTAATTTCGGTACTTTTTAAAAGAACCCCCTTAATCAAGTTTAAGTGCAGTGCTATGACCCCTACACATTTCAAAGTTGTCTTTTAACTATTTACAACTACAATTTAACACCGGACCACTTAATTCAATCCGTTTTTACCTACAGCATATGAGTGCCGAAATTACACTATTTTATTTTATAACGATTGCTCACTACAGACGCAACGTAGAACCACGGGGACTAAAAATTCGGAAAATAGACTAAATTTTGCCAGGACAGTTTAATTTTTAAACCAATTTATTGCGTATTCATGAAATGCCCATGTTCTAAAAACGAGTAACAATTTTATTTTTTTATAAATCACACAATTTCACATGAAAATATCATAACATAACAAATAAAAAGCTCACGACAGTCATTTACATATAATTATCTCTCATTTGAGCTATCAAACGCCGTATTCCGTCCAGGATTACCAAAGATATAGTCCAAAATCAAAAATGCCCAATTCGGAAAAGTGCCGAAATTAAATGCACTACCCTATTATGGGTTTTAAAAATGGTAACCATTGGGTAAATTGAGTTGAAAGTTATATTTTTGGGATCAGCGTGTCTAAAGCTTTTATATGAGTACAAACAAGACGGTATTACAATAAATATATAAAAAAGACACCCTAAAAATTTTTGGGGGTACATTTTGGTTGTAAAAATGGTAACCATTGGGTGAATTGAGTTGAAATTTATATTTTTGGGATCAGCGTGTGGTTAGCTTTGATATGAGTATAAACATGACGGTATTATAATAAAATTACCTCTTAAGAATTACAAAAAGGGGCAAAAAAGGCTATCGAAGTTTTGAATGATTTCCATGAACGAACACGTTGTTGGCTATTTCTTTAACCTTAGAATATGTAGTTTCAATTCTTTACTTATAATTTAATATACTATTTATCGTTGCTTTAACGTGTATATACTGGCTCTTTTCAACACACAACTAAATCTTAACAATGGATACAGCCGTACTATTCATATGCAGTAATTGAAATGTGTGTAGTTTTTAACTGATTATAAATCTTTATTGGCAATAAGTAGCCAACTACAAACCGTGACACTACATAATTATTAATAATATTACTTAAAAAAAAGAAGAAAAAGACAAGAGTAGTGGAGAATGAAGATTGACAGTCAATAATTATAATACACACGAAATTTAAAGACTGCGGAGTCAACAGATCTCACAATATCACTCACAAAAATTAACATTAAAACAGAGCAATCATAATTAGGTTCCTAAAACCATTTTTTGCATAGTTATTTTTAATTTTTTTCTCTTTGATATACAATTTTTTTTACTTTTTCTATTGCTCAAAGTTAAAAAGTGAATTGTAAGCAAGCGTAAGCATAAATTTTTAAATCTTGTTTAAAAAATAATATAATAAGCTAAAAGGTAAACCCAACATGGCTGCAAAACAGTTGTTAGTTAGACTGAAAAATGACCCCCATTAAAATAACAACTCAAAACAACAAGAATCTGACGTCACTCGTATCAGCCAATCAAAATTCAAAAAATAAAAAATTTGAAAGTAGAAATAAACTACAGATGGTAGTTAAAAGAATAATTAACATTTAGTGAAAAAAAAAAAAAAAAGAAAATAATTGTTTAATGAAGACGTGAACACAGTGTTGCAGCTACGTTTGGTTTGCCTATAGTTTAAATCAAACGGGTATAATATTAGTTTAAGGACCTATAAACTTCGAGAATATAGCGGTATACTGAATATTGATTAATCTATCCCAAAAATTAAAAACAAATACTTTACAGTTGTTTTTTAAGCTGACAGCTATTTATGGTATCATTTTGTTTGCCAATCGATGATTTTAGAGATTTCTTTTTAGCATCTTCACACAGTAGGGTAGTGCATTTAATTTCGGCACTTTTCCAAATTGGGCATTTTTGATTTTGGACTATATCTTTGGTAATCCTGGACGGAATACGACGTTTGATAGCTCAAATGAGAGCTAATTATATGTAGATGACTGTCGTGAGCTTCTTATTTGTTATGATATTTTCATGGGAAATTGTGTGATTTATAAAAAAATAAAATTGTTACTCGTTTTTAGAACATGAGCATTTCATGATTACGCAATAAATTGGTTTAAAAATTAAACTGTCCTTGTAAAATTTAGTCTATTTTCCGAAAATTCCCATGGTTCTACGTTGCGTCTTTGGTGAGCAATCGTTATAAAATAAAATAGTGTAATTTCGGCACACATATTGCTGTAGGTAAAAACGGGTTAAATTAATTGGTCAGGCGTTAAATTGTAGTTGTAAATAGTTAAAAGACAATCGATGAATTGTGTAAGAGTCATAGCACTGCACTTAAACTCGATTAAGGGGGTCCTTTTAAAAAGTGCCGAAATTAAATGCACTTTTTCCCAAATTTTTCTCATTTTGATACCATTTGGCATTTTAGCTGTAACTTTTGCCAGTTACACGTTGAACAACAGGTAGAAGCTTAAATTAAAGAAAACTGTCTGGCCATAATGATAGGCTTTTAAATTTTTTAAAATGATGATTTTTTGATTGAGAAACAATCGATTGTTTGTAAAGTGCCGAAATTAAATGCACACATTTAATTTCGGCAATTTTTCATTTTTTTTAAAACTAATTTAATAAAGTAAAAAAACTACTTTTGTACAATGAAACTTTTGTGACGCAACGCAGTATCGTGAAAGCTTCAAAATGAGCTATCAAACATGAAAATCGGGCCATACAGTAAAAAGTTACATTGGAAAAACGAAAAAGTGCCGAAATTAAATGCACTACCCTAAATCTTGTTCACTCCACATGTATAAATGGAAGTCCATGTTTTTCCCTCTTATTCATTTCTTTTCAGCTGGAAACATTTGTATGTAGCCAAATAAAAATAAACGTCCACCAATAACAGGCGAACAATCGCAACTCATTTCAAATGACTGCCACCATCCTTCTATAGTCTGTCTGCACTGTCACTGTGGAAGATATGCAAATTTCGGCTAACCCATAGCATTTTCTAATAAGCGGCTTTTTATAGTAATTTTGTCCGAGGATCGGAGCCTTAGTTTTCCGAGTTCCTGAGTTTCGCCCCCGGAGCTCTGTCTCATTTTTGTGCCAAGAGTACAAAAGTTTTAATTTTATTAAATTTTTTTTGCAAAAAATATTTTTCTAAACTTATCAAAAACATTAAAAATAGTCGCGAAAATCTATTTAAAACAAAGCTAAACTTGTCTTATTTTAAGGTTAGGTTTCGATTACTTCTTTAATGTAAAAAACTCCTTTATTTTAAATTGATTGCAGTTCGGACGTGATATTTGGGTGTAAGATCAAGACTATTTTTTAAATGAAATTATTTCGAGCGTAAAAGTTTTTTAAATTTAATATAAAGGAATTCAACAATGATAAGCCAGTTGCATTGAATAATGATAGTGTGATCACATTATTTGTTTTCATAAGCTTTTTTTATTTTAAAAGAAAATAATTTCAAATACTCAGTAGTCGCTTTTAGCTAAACATTTGTGTTATAAAAAGTTTAAAAAATATAAGCATTATTAACCAGACTATCATATTTTAATATTTCAGAACATTTAGTGCTCACTAAACATAATATTATATTTAAACAAAACTGGCATTAAGATTTGGAATACGAAAAAGTTTTTTACAAATTATAAGAAAAGCACGAATAAAAATACCACGCAGCTAAATAAATCATTAGGTTCTTTAAAGCATAAAAATCATAATATTTTTTAAATTGCTAACAACATAATTCTTTTAATCTAATATTAGAACAACTAAGAAATTATATAGGAAATTTTATTTAAGGTATAAAAAAACGCTTGAATTTCAAGATTTTTTTTGGAATCGGGGTTTCAAAGTTAGGCACCATGAATTTGAGTTTTAGTATGGTATGAACTTGATTTATGAACTCTATGATTTATAGAAAGTATCTCTAGTAACTAAAAAAACCTTACGCGAGGGAAGTCTTCCCTTTGAACAATTTGTTAAATTACCCGATCAAGACCCAGCCCTATTTCACATTCAAACTATGGTTAAATGTTTAAAACTTTTTTCGTATTTGTTAATAACAAGGTAAACTCGCAGCTGCTACTCAACATCATCAAAATCAATCAATAGTATAAAGTTAAGAGAAAAA
>JASAMX010009374.1:0-25218 GCA_030248175.1 Microlaimidae sp. YZB2_3 | reverse complement strand
TAAAGCTTGGATAAGCTTAAGTAGCTCATTTAGGCTTAAGTTACTCTGGAGCTCCGGAGCTCCATCCGCTTTAAATGGTCGGAGCTACGGAGCATGATATGGAGGGTAGGAACATAACTATTTGTACAATAAATTCATCACAGCGCAGGCAAAAACCCATGTTTTTTAACTAAGTATCGTCGTGTACACTTACTTCGTAGCAAAGTGTCGTCTTGTCGTGTCGCACTAATTTGTTTACGAAGTTGTAATTAACGCAAATTTTTTAAGTGTACTACCATCAAGACTAGTGCCCTCCGTGTTCAGTGCCCTCGTGTCCCGTTTCAAATCTGACATAAATGGAATTCCAAATCACCATGCGCATGAATGTTTTTTTCTTCTATTTTTTTTCTTTAATATTATATTTTTTATTGTTTCCATGGTCACAAGTGATTTTGGGCCCTCTTAAAAACGATGGAACGAGATTAATTTATAAAAATAAGAAAAAAATGTTTGTAAATTTAGCTCAGAAAAATTATCAATTCTTTTGATTTGTTATTTTTTTGTTTGCTTTGTATTTTTATGCTTTCAAATGCATAAACTATTTAATATAATGATCTGTTGTAATATTAATATGAAATAAATAATGTTTTTGTGTTTTTATTATATATGATTAAATCACATGATTTAATTACAAAATTATACAGGTTTAAAAAAATACTTTTAGAAATATTTTCTTATTTTATCAGTGTTTTCGTCCTAAGATTGCTAATGAATAATGCCCACCTACTGAGCAAATATGAAAGAATAACGGAAATAAAAATGTCAGATCAATTATGTAGTTATCTTACTTTCGTTTATAGCTAAAGAATACTGAAAAAAATTAAGCTTCAATTTTGATTTCTGAATAGGGACGAAAATGCCGCTTTCACAACAATACTTAAAGAACTATAGCAAAAAATTTAATCTGGGAGGCTAAATTTGTGTATAAACGGCAAAACCAATGACTGAAATTATTATTGAAATTATGCAATAAAAAATACACGTTAAAAGTAAAACTTGGAAATAATATTGCATAGAGCATCTAAAATTTTGAGAAAGACATTAACACGAAATTTGAAAAATAAAAACTTTTTCTTAACAATTATTGTAGTAGTTTTCATTATTTATTTATGAACCTTTGTTTTTATACTAAATTCAATTGTGGCATATTATTAAAAATTTCACAATAAAAAGCACAAAATATTGTCAATAACAATATTGCATATTTTCGCTAATTTTTTATTTGGCTTATTTTATGATTAATAAATAGCTTTACCAATCGTGAAGTTGGTATAGATAAGAATTTATGAATACATAAAGGTTGCACTAAAAAATTCACGACTTACCAGTCATTTTATTTTATCCAAAATAGATGTTTAGATTTTTTGACACTTTTTGTGATATATTAATATTTAAATTCTAATATTGTCAGCACTTACTTATTAATAAACATTATGTATTAATTTATTTTGAATTTTGGTATCTATTTAGTGCATCAATTTGTATCAAGTTTTTAAACTAAGCACGTAATAAAAAAACATGCATTTAATTTGTGACAAATTCAGAGTTAGTGCGTCAAAGATAGCGTTTTTGATAAAAAAAAACAACTGCAAATTTTTAAATTAATTGCAAAAAAACTCGATTAGGTTTAATAGACGTAATTGATTTTGTATAGCTTCTACCATAAGGGATAGATCTTTCATAGGTCGTAACCATACCCACGTAACAGGCTTCTACAACTGTATTTAAAGTTGGGGAATAAATCAATTTCCAGGTGGGGTCAAGTGAGAAAACAAAGTACTACTAAAACCAAAACAATCTTAATAAATTCTCTATATAAAACCACAGAGCAAAAACCTTGTTTTGGACTGGGCTTCCACCATTTCGATGGACCTTAACAATTATTATAGCTTTATTATCAATGTTTTGGATTATATCGATTTCCAGGTGGGGTCATGTGAGAATTCAAAATTTCGCTATATGAATTAAGTTAATAATGTGCTCTTGACTACCTCTTAAAAACAATAATTGTATAATAAAATTAAAGTCATAGTGCGGTGTCACAGAGAAATGGCAAAAAGAAACATGGACACCCTGCCAGATCAGGTAATAAAACACTTCCCTTATAAATAATATATATCAAAGATATACAAAATTAACAAACGATACAATGTTTAATTTTTCAAAACATTAAAAAAAAATTTTTAAAATATGCATGTTGTAAAAATATGACGGGAAGCGTTTGCTGAAGAAGTCCCAACTTCTCTCATATTTGTCCAGCCTCTCCAAACAAGGGACGAAGCAGGCTTTTGTTATTGGTGTCCTTTTTAATTCAAAATTATTTTACACGGTCAATTTTTGAGAACCGAAAAATTTGAGCTATATGTATGTCTGTCCTTTTTAGGTTGTATTAAACCATCTAATACTTTTATTTAATATGTCAAGTAAGTAGGTACAATTTTTTATATTTTTTATTATCAATCTAAAGTTTTTTATTCGAAACATCTTTTCTAACATTTGTAAAATAAATTATTTTTATTTTTTAGATGCATTTTTTGAATAAAATTATTGGTACGGGGTCTTCATAGCGTTATGAACTTGAAGTCGTCAAAAATTTTTTGGGAACTTGAAGCTGCAAACAATGAGACATTAAAACTCTAAATAAAAAGTTTTGCTTTAGATTTTGGCTAAAAAAGCTTAGGATTATGTATGTGTTTTAACGACTTTTACTTTCGGCTCTAAGTTTCCTCAGCTCCGTAGTTTAAATCTAAATCGAGATTATCAACATGCATAAACATTATGAACACTAAAATTTTTTTTTCATACCCTCATGATGATAAAGTAAAATAAAATTTTTAGAAGATTAAGTTTCGATGGAAAATATTTTTTTCCAAATTATCTCTATATTAGTGGTTGGGATTTGGGTCAATTTTTAAGAAAATAAGTTTTTTTTTTCTATCATTTCTTTTTAATTTTGTCCGATTATTCATTCAGTTTTTCTCAATATTGAAAGGACGGACAAGTTCAGTTTCCAATTCAAACCAAAATTTTACCACCATTATTATATTTTTTGCTTTAAAACCTTCGATATGTTTAGTAAAATTGGTTGTTTTAAAAATTTATTTCAGAAACAAGACATAACACAAAAATGTAAATTTTTGAGCATAAATACACTTTAAATGCATGACTACGTCTTTTTATTTCCAGTAGCAAGGAAATAGCATGAACTGTCAAAGCTGAGTTTTATTTGTTAATGTTGACTTTGATTGTAAGACATCCACTAAAATGAAAATAATATTGAATTACAATATTGTAAATTTATTAAAATTTATGGATATTTTAAAAAGACGTGGGTTAAAATGTTTTGTTTTATTAGCTGACAGCAAGGAAAATATTGTTTATGTAAGATAGAAAAATTGAGAACGAAAACTTCTATGTAGGGGGACGGTAGCCTATACCTATGTGAATATAAGGATAGGTGGGCAGCCTCCTGGATTTTTGGAGGTATACTCGACCCCAGAAATAATAACTCCCCCTGCTCACCTATGAATATAAGTAGACATGACGGGCCTTTGCGAGTAATCGATTTTAAACCTGTACAAGCTCAGAAAAAACATTAGGGAAAACAAATGGAACGTGCCAATTGCGTTATAATATAATGTTATAAGCGTACCTAGCGTTGAGCACCTGACATTCAATAACTTTTTGCGGTTGTTAAGCCTAAAAAGGAGTCTGAAACTTGGAAATAGGAAGTGCGACAATGCTTCTCAATGCTAAACTGGTGCGCAACTCTACGTTTTGGCAGCCGATTATGCTGCGTATGAAGACGCTAAATACACTAGCTATGATAGCAATCACAAAAGATTAATGTCCATCCATCCTAAGTATACAGTAACCAAGTTTTTTGCGCCATCAATCTGAACGAAAAAACATTCTGTAAAAAGTATAAGCTTAAAATTAATTTTAGGGTGTCCTTTACACCCCAATCAAACCTTAAAAAAACATATTTTATTATTTAAAACAAGTTACTTGGTAAAATTTTCCAAAAGTCGGAATTTCCAACGCAAATACCCGATATATTATGATATTTTTCCGGACACTCAGTAGCTAAAACAAACAAAATTTACATTGAAGGGTAATTATGATCACATATTTTTTTATTCATTGCCAACCTGATTTTGTACAAATTTATTTGCTTGGCCAAAAAATGGTAAAAATGTAAAAAAATAAGTGGTTGATGCATGACACTCAAACGAACAAGGTAAAATGCAGAATCACATCAGGTACTAACATTTCGCTAATCTCAGGTTTCTAGGAGAGCTTTTAGATTTCAACGCCATGGTGCTGAGTTGAAGTTAATCCATGGGTTCGGTTTATATGCAGCTTTGCGGCGATTCAGTTTTCAGCAATTTTAATCTCGGCGAGCAACTGCGCACTAATAAAATACTGACATTCAAATGCTCGGGGATCAACAGCGCAAGATAAA
The DNA here is from genome assembly GCA_030248175.1 of Microlaimidae sp. YZB2_3. Lineage (NCBI taxonomy): Eukaryota > Metazoa > Nematoda > Chromadorea > Desmodorida > Microlaimidae > Microlaimidae sp. YZB2_3. The sequence continues at coordinate 20,714 of JASAMX010009374.1, read as the reverse complement.
AATTGAATACACCAATCCCATGAAATTCCAGGATTATTAATGAATGAAGTGTTGAGATCATCAGTTGGTATAACGCAAGACATACATGGGCAAGGAAAAAGTAAAAATTTTAACTCCCTGCTGGTAATATGAAAAAATGAAAAAAATTTGTGGTTAACTATTTAGGATTTATATTATTTTAGTTTTTAAATATTTTTTGCATTATTTTTATGTTGCTCTCACACGTTAAAAATTTTTGCGTGTCTAGTATTACAATGACTGAGACTGAGTCAGGAATTACAATAAACTTTTTCGTTCATAACGTTATATTTAAGAAATCTAAGTTCAAATTTTACTGTTGTTAATATTTATTATTAATATTTTAGTGATCAAAATGTTATTTATCTGTTATTCTAATTAAATAAGTGGCTTTTATATAAATATATGTTTGTCTACCCACGCTAAATGTTATGTATTTTGTTTGGTGAAAGACGTCAGAGTATACGTTAATAAAATCTAATTTTGAAACACTTAATTTACATAAAAGTGTTTTAATTTCATAATATTCAATATTAAACCAATATTTTTTGCAAAAAAAAAAATCAAACGAATTTCACTGAAATAACATTGCTATGCTACAGATCTCGCGAACAAAAAATATGTATAAAAATTTTATATCAGTATACAAGTAAAACTCTTAATTTGTAATCCCACTCTAAATTTTATAATATAAAAATTCTAGGGGTTTTATGCTTTTTACATAAAACGATGGTATATAAAAGAGACGTGTTGATATGTTTCGCGCCGCAAACATATTTTTCAAAAAAAGTCAAAAAACATAACAAAGTCATTTAATTTGTTATAAATGAACATTCAAATGGTGGATATTTCTCGCTTAGCCGTCTTTTCTGTATAAAATACAGGAAAAACTCAGAAACTACTGGCTTAAAAATAGGCTTCTGGCATTTTACTTGCTAGAAAAAAAAACGAAACACATTAATGTATATTTAAAAAACACTTAAGTTTCAATTAAATAATCCATTTAAAAATAGTAATATTATTTTTGTATGTAATGAAAATTTTATGGTTCAAAATAACAGTTCAAAAATTTTATGGTTAAAACGTTTAAAATAATGTGTTCACGTATTATTTAGAGGGCAAAATAAAAAATCTAACCGCAAGAATTCTTGTAAACCACAGAATCAGAAGCACATTGACAGCGACCTTCGCGACAGACGACGTCAAAATCTGAATCAGCCGATTTGAGACATTGAACACTTTCTTCGCAACCATTTTCTCCCAGTTTTATAACTAAAAAAAACAATACATTTTAAACCAATCAATTTTTCTTTCATAACGCTTATTGCAAGCCACGAGTTAGCTTATATGTTATAATGTTGACATTTTTTTAATTTAACGCCTTTTTTAATGGTATACATACGTATGTATACATATAATAAAATTGTGTTTCACCTGATTATGGTCTCTTGTAGAATTAACTTACTAACCGTTGTCTTAAATGTATTAAAAAAATATTGTACCTATATTTACTTGACATATTAAATAAAAGTATTAGATGGTTTAATACAACCTAAAAAGGACATACATACATATAGCTCAAATTTTTCGGTTCTCAAAAATTGACCGTGTAAAATAATTTTGAATTAAAAAGGACACCAATAACAAAAGCCTGTTTCGTCCCTTGTTTGGACAGGCTGGACAAATATGAGAGAAGTTGGGACTTCTTCAGCAAACGCTTCCCGTCATATTTTTACAACATGCATATTTTAAAAAAATTTTTTAATGTTTTGAAAAATTAAACATTGTATCGTTTGTTAATTTTGTATATCTTTGATATATATTATTTATAAGGGAAGTGTTTTATTACCTGATCTGGCGGGGTGTCCATGTTTCTTTTTGCCATTTCTCTGTGACACCGCACTATGACTTTAATTTTATTATACAATTATTGTTTTTAAGAGGTAGTCAAGAGCACATTATTAACTTAATTCATATAGCGAAATTTTGAATTCTCACATGACCCCACCTGGAAATCGATATAATCCAAAACATTGATAATAAAGCTATAATAATTGTTAAGGTCCATCGAAATGGTGGAAGCCCAGTCCAAAACAAAGTTTTTGCTTTGTGGTTTTATATAGAGAATTTATTAAGATTGTTTTGGTTTTAGTAGTACTTTGTATTCTCACTTGACCCCACCTGGAAATTGATTGATTTATTCCCCAACTTTAAATACAGTTGTAGAAGCCTGTTACGTGGGTATGGTTACGACCTATGAAAGATCCATCCCTTATGGTAGAAGCTATACAAAATCAATTACGTCTATTAAACCTAATCGAGTTTTTTTGTAATTAATTTAAAAATTTGCAGTTGTTTTTTTTATCAAAAACGCTATCTTTGACGCACTAACTCTGAATTTGTCACAAATTAAATGCATGTTTTTTTATTAAGTGCTTAGTTTAAAAACTTGATACAAATTGATGCACTAAATAGATACCAAAATTCAAAATAAAATAATACATAATGTTTATTAATAAGTAAGTGCTGACAATATTAGAATTTAAATATTAATATATCACAAAAAGTGTCAAAAAATCTAAACATCTATTTTGGATAAAATAAAATGACTGGTAAGTCGTGAATTTTTTTAGTGCAACCTTTATGTATTCATAAATTCTTATCTATACCAACTTCACGATTGGTAAAGCTATTTATTAATCATAAAATAAGCCAAATAAAAAATTAGCGAAAATATGCAATATTGTTATTGACAATATTTTGTGCTTTTTATTGTGAAATTTTTAATAATATGCCACAATTGAATTTAGTATAAAAACAAAGGTTCATTTTAGGTAACTACAATAAATAATGAAAACTACTACAATAATTGTTAAGAAAAAGTTTTTATTTTTCAAATTTCGTGTTAATGTCTTTCTAAAAATTTTAGATGCTCTATGCAATATTATTTCCAAGTTTCACTTTTAACGTGTATTTTTTATCGCATAATTTCAATAATAATTTCAGTCATTGGTTTTGCCGTTTATACACAAATTGAGCCTCCCAGATTAAATTTTTTGCTATAGTTCTTTAAGTATTGTTGTGAAAGCGGCATTTTCGTCCCTATTCAGAAATCAAAATTGAAGCTTAATTTTTTTCAGTATTCTTTAGCTATAAACGAAAGTAAGATAACTACATAATTGATCTGACATTTTTATTTCCGTTATTCTCTCATATTTGCTCAGTAGGTGGGCATTATTCATTAGCAATCTTAGGACGAAAACACTGATAAAATAAGAAAATATTTCTAAAAGTATTTTTTTAAACCTGTATAATTTTGTAATTAAATCATGTGATTTAATCATATATAATAAAAACATAAAAACATTATTTATTTCATGTTAATATTACAACAGATCATTATATTAAATAGTTTATGCATTTGAAAGCATAAAAATACAAAGCAAACAAAAAAATAACAAATCAAAAGAATTGATAATTTTTCTGAGCTAAATTTACAAACATTTTTTCTTATTTTTATAAATTAATCTCGTTCCATCGTTTTTAAGAGGGCCCAAAATCACTTGTGACCATGGAAACAATAAAAAATATAATATTAAGGAAAAAATAGAAGAAAAAAACATTCATGCGCATGGTGATTTGGAATTCCATTTATGTCAGATTTGGAACGGGACACGAGGGCACTGAACACGGAGGGCACTGGTCTTGATGGTAGTACACTTAAAAAATTTGCGTTAATTACAACTTCGTAAACAAATTAGTGCGACACGACAAGACGACACTTCGGTACGAAGTAAGTGTACACGACGATACTTAGTTAAAAAACATGGGTTTTTGCCTGCGCTGTGATGAATTTATTGTACAAATAGTTATGTTCCTACCCTCCATATCATGCTCCGTAGCTCCGGCCATTTAAAGCGGATGGAGCTCCGGAGCTCCAGAGTTATTTAAGCCTAAATGAGCTATTTAAGCTTATCCAAGCTTTAAATACATTTAAAATTACTCTATTATCATTTTTAAGACTATTTCTAGTGTTTTAAATATGTTTTGAAAAAAAATATAATTTACAAAAAAAATTTGACAAAATAAACGATAGCATCACTTTTTAATTATTTATACAGTTAATACAAAAATAAGGCGGAGCTCCGGAGCTCCGGGCTTTGGGGGTTGTTTCGGAGCTCCTAAAAGGGGAGCTCTGAGTTCTGGAGAACATCACTAATACATAACAATTGTTTTTTTTAATTTTTTCGTTTAATTGGGTGATTAAATAAATAAATATTTAGAAATAAAACAAAAAATAAAGATTCATAACATTACGAATAATATTTTTTTTCAGTTTTGAAATATTTTAAAAATAATAACTAAAGCTAAAGTCTTCCAGGCTGAAATTAAGGGCGTAACCGCTATCCGCCATTAAGAAATAAACAATAAACCCGTGAGCAAGAAAAATTAAAAAAAGTGTTCAGCGGTTATGTAACCAATTATTATTTAGTTGCGTCATGTGTTTCTCTGCCCGTGATATTTTCTCAAAAAACGAGTGGTTACTTTACCACTCATCGACTTTCATCCTGATAGAATTTATCTTTAGTCTTGAAAAGTGTCTTAATAAGTAGAAAAACGAATTGATTTCATTGTAGGCGTGTGTTTGAAAAGACCTATGTTTGTTTGATTGCCTCTCTCCCCGTGCCCCCCACATTTTGGAATTGCCCCCCCCTTTTAACCCCGGGCAGTGCACAGGTCTGTATCGTCCCAGTTCTAAATTTACCTGCCTCTAAGACAGATTTAGCTGCCTCCTAACCTTTATATGATTTAATATAGGATACAGAGCCACCGCCACCTGGCTCCTACCTGTCTCCGAAGAAGATTTACCTGCCTCCCACCTGCCTTCAGTCATTCGAAGGGAGGTCTCAAAAGCCGTCCTTAGCAGGGTATAGAGATCAACAGGTTTTTTTCTTTTTTAAACTATAGTCCATACAAAAATGATGCGGACTGGTGACAAAACTTTAAATTTAAAATGTTATATATTCATAAAGGTCAGAATATGTGCGGGAAATATATGGGAGCATAGCTTAGACTATTGGCTATCTTTTTAAAAGGTAACGAAAAAATGTTTTTCGATGACGTCATCACTACAGCCAATGCGGTGAAAAAAACCTGGTCCCCAAAAAAACAAAACTTTTTTATTAGTCCAAGATAAGAAACCCCGCTTAGTATGCTGTTAAAACGTACTTTTGTGAGTTTTTTCTAAAAGTTTGAGCGAAATCGGCTTGTTCAAATTTTTTTTATAATGCGTTGAATGCGGGCGGTTTTTGCGAATTTTCGCCACGCTAATACACTGTCCGAATTATTTATATTGTTTTGCTTCCTGCTCGACGTGTGTATGATATTGGTCCTATTGTTATTAAATGTTTGCCAATTTTTAATTGTTACTTTTGACCTAAAAATTTTTTTTTGGGGTCTGACCCTCGGCCAAACACAGATGCCAAAAATTTTTTTAAAATTTTTTTTTCAAAACCATCAAAAATGTAAAATTTATTACATATGACGAATTTTGATATATAGTATAAAAAAACCTATTATTAAGCTTACAATAAGCTGTCAAAAATGACGAATTTAAAATTTGAAAGCATTCCAAGTCCGTATGCTGGCAGCATCAAACCTTTAAATTCAAAACTTTTCCAAAAAAATAAGCCTTAAAAGTTCATTTTTTTCGAATTTCCAGCAGGTTATTTTGTTTGTAAAACACTATTTTCCAAGTTAAAATCCTACTACAAAATTGCCAAATATCGCAGCTAAAAAATGCTCTTCTTTAAAGTGTTTTCTTGCTTGCAAACATGTGTTTCCTCGTTTGTCAACACAAAAACAAAATTCTAATAACTATGTCTCTCAACTTTTGCCAATATCTCAATGTAATTTTTTTAAATAATGCTATTTTTCGTGTAAAACGTTTGAATCCGCGATCTCGCCCTGAATTGCGTCTTTTTAATTGCGGAAGAGCCAATAAAAATTATCAAAAATAACAAAAATTTGTATAGCGTAAGCCGTAAGGAAGTATTTTGGCAATTTTAACGAAAATTTATGTTGCGTTTTTATGAGGTTATTTGAACCATTTTTTAAATATTTTAAATCAAAATGAATTTTAAAAAAATTAAAACTAATCTTTTAAAGTTTATTATTTTGTAACCTTTTTTAAGAAGGTTTGCTGCGGGACCGCGTTCCGGGTTTCATTTGAGGGGGGCGGATTGTAGTACAAACCAGGGCGTAGCCGGGGGGTTATGAGACTGTAACCCCCCCTTTTTGTGCTCGGCCGAGTCGTTGGGGTACCTCAGGAGAACGATTTTAAAAAATTTTCTCACGCTTCGCTCCACTCAGCGCTCAAAATTTTTCCCTTTTACAACTTTTAAATGATGTTTCTAATGAATTTCAAAGACAATTTTTGAAAATTTTTTGTGCTGTAGCACGATTTTAAATGTTATAACTTTTTAAACCTAAAGTTTTTCAAGTTTAACTTAAAAAACAATGCAAATAACAGCAAAAAGAATCATTTAGTGCAAAGCGCAAAATTTTTTTACCCTTTTTAATGTCTTTTTTATGGTATTTTGAAAATTTCGAGAACAACCCCCTACAAACCCTCCCCCCCTTTTGAAAAATTTGTATGGAGTACAACCCCCTTTCCGAAATCCTGGCTACACCCCTGCTTTTGACCTAAAAATTTTTTTTGGGGGGTTGACCCCCCGGGGGCTAGGGGGCCAAACATGAATGTCAAAAATTTTTTTCAAACTTTTTTTCAAAACCATCATCACAAATGTAGAATTTATCACATATGACGAATTTTGATATATCGTTTGTGTAAACAGCAAACCAGGGACCAATAAAGCAGCAAACCAGTAAACAACAGCAAACCAGGGGCATAACCAGGGGGTGGGGGCAAGGAGCATAGATGAACACGGTCAAAAAGCTAGGGAGGGTGTTTACTCTGGGTAAATGACATTTCAAAATCTAGGAGGGGGCTCGAACCATACATGGTCAAGTTGGTCCGGAGTGGGAGGGGGTTAAACTCCAAATTTGGGGGTGGGGGTTAAATCCTAGAAACGCAAAATACCCATAACGTTTTTTTTTTTTTTTTTTTTTTTTTTCTGCATTTCACCCTCCTCATTTTTTTTTTGATTTTGAAGGAAAAATAGGTGAAAAACGGTAATTTTTTTAAGTCAAAAAGCCCTTTTTATTGCATTTTTGAGCTTTTTTTGTTTATAAAATTCTTTTTTTTGTCCTAAATTCCCAAGTTTGGAGGCAGTTAGAAGTCATTTTAAAGGCATTTTTTCTTTAGTTTTCCCAAAATTGGGGGTTTCACCTTTTTCGCGCCCCCACTTCTGAGTGGGAAGTTAAACCCCCCTTCTCAGACTTTGGGGGGGTTTACCCCCCAACCCCCCCCCCGTGCCCATGCATGGGTCGAACCCCCCCTAGCTTTCTAGGGGGGGGGGTCGACACGGGGTGGAAGATTTTGAAACCTAGAAGTCAGGTGGGGTCCGATTTCCCAAGCAAAATACTTTTGAATCATTAAAGGTTTAATAATAGTTTTTTTATAAGATAATACTGCATTTTATTGAATAAAAACCTATATTAAAGTATAAAAAGGGTGTAAAAACATGAATTTGTGTTAAAAATTCACGTTTTTGGAAAAAAATTTAGTATAAAAAAAGTACTTAAAATTTTCTCGACTCCCACCCTACCCCCCTTCCCCGCGCGCGCCCGCCCCGCGGGGGAGATGCAGGGGGCGGCCCCCCCCCCCCCCCCCCCGCTTGTTCATCTCTGCGGGGGAGATGACCCCGAAACATCGAACAGGGGAAAATAAGGATAATGATAGGCAGGGGGGGCCCCCCCCCCCCGAAGTTCTATGGCGGGGGGGGTGGCCCCGAAACCATCGGACAGGGGAAATTCGGGTAATGATTAGGCAGGGGGCGGCCGCCCCCCCCCCCGATGGTCGCCAGATAGTAAAATTTGAGGGGTTTCAGGGGCTAAAAATTCATAATTTTCTAGCGCCTCGCTAATCGCTCGGCGCTAAACTGTAAAATAATTTTAGTACCACAATTAACCCCCAAAAACCAAAATTTTTTCCGCTTCGCTTCGCTCAGCGATCACTTTCTATAGTATACATACATATATCTCGCTATTTATTTTGCCTAATGCTAATGTTATTTCAAAGTTTGTACAATATTTTTTATAAATAATAAGTAGCCCCCTATAGCATTGGCTCGGATTTTTTTCATATAGGTAGGTACCCTAAAAAATGGAGTCAAGATACTGTTCATGTGCTTTGGTTTACAATGTGGGTGTAGCCAAGGGGTCTGAAAGGTCTCTAAATTCCTTTTTTGTGAAATCCAGGCTCTGCCAATGTGTGCTAATGTAATTTTTAAATAAAAAACATGTTTTTACCGATAAAAACATTAGATAATACGTTATTAGGCCAAAAACAGTGTATTATACAGCTTTATCTACGTTTATCCCTGCTTTTTTAACGTTTTTAAAAATTAAGAGGGGGGCCCTCCCGAATTTCGGGGGGGGGGGGCGGGGCGCCCCCCCTTTGTACCCGCCCCCCCCCCCCCTTCCTCCTGCCCTGCCCTCTCCCCCTCTTCCCCTGGGCCGCAGGGACGTAGCCAGAGTTTCATTTTGGGGGGGGGGCGGATTTTAGTACAAAAAAAAATTTCGGGGGGGGCTCCGCCCCCCCCCCCCCCCCCCGAAATTTTGGGGGGGGGGGGCGGAGCCTCCCCCCCCTTAATTTTTGAAAACGTTAAAAACGCAGGGATAAACGTAGATAAAGCTGTATAATACACTGTTTTTGGCCTAATAACGTATTATCTAATGTTTTTAGCGGTAAAAACATGTTTTCTTAGTTAAAAATTACATAAGCACACATTGGCAGAGCCTGGATTTTACAAAAAAGGAATTTAGAGACGTTAGTTTCAGACCCCTTGGCTAAACCCACATTGTAAACCAAAGCACATGAGAAGCATCTCGGCTCCATGTTTTCTGGGGTACCTACCTATATGAAAAATCCGAGCCAATGCTATAGGCGGCAGGAAAATTTAGGAGGGAGGAGGTACATAAATCAAACAATATGATTGTTTGTTTTTCTTTCTGTGTAGTACTTATTACTTATAAAAATTATTGTACTAACTTTGAAATAACATTAGCACCAGGCAACATAAATAACGAGGTATATATGTATGTATACTATAGAAAGTGACCGCTGAGCAAAGCGAAGCGTAACAAATTTTTGGTTTAGGGGGTCCATTGGGGTACTAAAATTATTTTAAAGTTTGGCGCCGAGCGATTAGCGAGGCGCTAGAAAATTTTGAATTTTTAGCCTCTGAAAACCCCCAAATTTTACTATCTGGCGACCATTTCGGGGGGGGGCGGCCGCCCCCCCCCCGCCCAACCACTATCCTTATTTTTCCTCCTGTCCGACCGGTTGGGGGGGGGGGGGGCGGCCGCCCCCCCCCCGCCCCCCCCCCCCCCCCCCCCCCCCCCCCCCCCCCCCCCCTGGCTACGTCCCTGGTTTGTACTACAATCCGCCCCCCCCAAATGAAACCCTGGGTACGTCGTGTCCCTGCAGCAAACCTTTCAATTAAAAAGTGTTACAAGAATAATAAACTTTAAAAGATTAGTTTTAATTTTTTTAAAATTCATTTTGATTTAAAATATTTAAAAAATGGTCCAAATAACCTCATAAAAACGCAACATAAATTTTCGTTAAAATTCCAAAATACTTCCTTACGGCTTACGCTATACAAATTTTTGTTATTTTTGATAATTTTTATTGGCTCTTCCGCAATTAAAAAGACGCAATTCAGGCCAGATCGCGGATTCAAACGTTTTACACGAAAAATAGCATTATTTAAAAAAATTACATTGAGATATTGGCAAAAGTTGAGAGACATAGTTATTAGAATTTTGTTTTTGTGTTGACAAACGAGGAAACACATGTTTGCAAGCAAGAAAACACTTAAAGAAGAGCATTTTTTAGCTGCGATATTTGACAATTTTGTAGTAGGATTTTAACTTTGAAATATGTTTTTCTAACAATAACAAAATAACCTGGAAATTCGAAAAAAATGAACTTTTAAGGCTTATTTTTTTGGAAAAGTTTTTAATTTAAAGGTTTGCTGCTGCCAGCATACGGGCTTGTAATGCTTCCAAATTTTAAATTCGTCATTTTTGACAGCTTATTGTAAGCTTAATATTAGGTTTTTTACACATACGATATATTAAAATTCGTCATATGTGATAAATTTCTCATTTTTGATGGTTTTGAAAAAAAAATTTTAAAAAAATTTTCGGCATTCGTGTTTGGCCCCCGGAGGGTCAGCCCCCAAAAAAAATTTTTAGGTCAAAAGTAAGGATTAAAAATTGGCGAACATTTAATAACAATAGGACCAATATCGTACACACTTCAAGCAGGAAGCAAAACAAAATTAATAATTCGGACAGTGTATTAGCGTGGCAAAAATTCGCGAAAACCGCGCGCATTCAACGCATTATAAAAAAATTGAGCGAGCCGATTTCGCTCTAACTTTTAGAAAAAACTCAGAAAAGTATGTTTTAACAGCATACCAAGCGGCGTTTCTGATCTCGTACTAATAAAAAAGTTTTGTTTTTTTTGGGACCAGGTTTTTTTTTTCACTGCATCGGTTGTAGTGATGACGTCATCGAAAAACATTTTTTCCTAACCTTTTCAAAAGATAGCCAAGAGTCTAAGCTATGCTCCCATATAATATGTCCCATACATATTCTAACCTCCGTTATGGATATATAACATTTCAAAGTTCGAGTTTTGTCGCCAGTCCGCATCATTTTTGTATGGACTATAGTTTAAAAAAGAAAAAAACCTGTTGATCTCTATACCCTGCTAAGGACGGCTTTTAAACCTGCCTTCGAATGACTGAAGGCAGGTGGGAGGCAGGTAAATCTTCTTCGGAGGCAGGTAGGAGCCAGGTGGCGGTGGCTCTGTATCCTATATTAAATCATATAAAGGTTAGGAGGCAGCTAAATCTGTCTTAGAGGCAGGTAAATTTAGAACGGAGGCAGATACAGACCTGTGCCCGGCCCCCCCCCGGGGTTAAACGGGGGGGGGGGCAATTCCAAAATGTGGGGGGCACGGGGGGGGGGCAATAAAACGGGGGGGGGGGGCAAGCAGGGGGGAAAGAAAAAAAGGAGGAAAAAAGAAGGGAAAAGGGAAAATAAGGTAAAAATAGCTCTAAACTGGCTTAAAATACATTGAAATAGGCTAAAAATTGCAAAAAATTCGCGATGATGGCGTCATCATAGGTCAAAAATGGCCTCATAATTTTAGGGTACTTTTTCATTTTTTGGCGGGGGGGGGGGGCGAATCCTCCAATAAAACGGGGGGCATTTCCAGACCGTGCACAGGTCTGCAGATAGGAGGCATAAAAATTAGCTATGAGGGCAGCGGCAGGTAGGAGGTAGGTTGAATGAAACCTGTTTTTCCAAATGAGGCACCCCGTCCATACCGGGTTTTAAATCTTCGATAGTAATCGGTTTTCCAGACTTTTATTACCCAGCTAAGCTAGCTCTACCGTTTTCAAATAGTTATTGTAAATGTATTATAAAATTTTAATACTCTAATAACACATTTATTCGCAATCGCTCGGGTCCCGTACACATTTCAGCATTGATTTCAGGTCTGAATTTCCAGCACTCTGCCACGTTCCACGCCTTCGGCTACGTCCAGGCGTCCAAGGAGCAGCGGAAGTACTGCCTCTGCGCCCGGGACCTGGCCTACGCCGCCGTCGTGGAACACGCCCGCCACGCGTACGTTTACTGGCAGCCGGAAAGCGTCAAGTCGGACTTACGAAATCGGAAAACGGGCCAACGGGTAAGAAGAACCGCCAGACAGCAGCTGGTTTCCCTGGGTGCGGAGCCTGGGGAACTTCTAGGATGCGCCGCTTACCCGGACGCTCTGGTATTGATGTGCGGGGATCGCCTCTACGCAGCCGTGCTCAGAGATGGGGAATGATGATCCCCAGTGAGGTTGTTTAAAGGAGCGCTGTCATAAATCAAATTCCTATATCGCCCGAACCGGACTGCTCCTTTAATATCAAACCCCACTTAATATAAAATTTGGTGTGTTCCATTACAAGGCTACAGCATTTTTAAATTTTAGCTCGATCGGTTCTTTCTATATTAAAGTAGCAATGCATTTCGGGCGATATAGAAATTTATTTACGGGCGATATAGAAATTTATTTGTTACAACAAGTGCCCTTTAAGTAAGGCCATTAGCATATTATGTTGGAGCGGAGAAAACTCGGATGCAGACATCAGAATCGAAAGTAAAGCACTAGAAGCCGAAACTTTTAAAATGGATAAAACTTGCTTTCTTTAAAATTGTCAAGAATGCATTGGAGTTGAGAATGCCAAACTGTGTTAAACAGGTTGTTCTACTAATTATTTTACAGATACAATTATTTTTTATTTTTTATATTATTTTTTACAATACGTAGATTATTTTACAGTGTAGATTTTTCATCGTGTAAAAAATCTGCCACAACCTGTAAAATAATCTAGAGTTTGTAGAATAATCTACATTTGTACGTAATATTGTATAATAATATTATTTTATTGTACATGCTAATCGCAAATTCGCTAACAAAAAACTGCGAACGTAAAACTTTTTGATCGGTTTTTTTACATAGGTAAAGTTGTCATTATTCTAGGTTTTTTGTTGCATTCGACGTATAAATTAGTTTATTATGTTAAAACGTAGAATATTTTAAAAAATATTAATTATTCGACTATTTAATGTAAAAAAATTTCATCTGGAAAATTTATTTCAAACATTTTTATTTTTACATGACCAAAAACCTACATATACCTAGTTATTTTTCATTTAAAATTCATTATATTTCAAAACAACTGTTTTACAAACTTCGTTTAAACACAATTGGAACAATTATTACATTTTTAATAAGAATTGCCTTTTCATTGTCTCAAGACCAAATTATTGTTGAAAAAATATATAGAAACTTAAAAAGAAAATGAAGACAAATGCGAAGGATAAAACTTTTATTCTGTTAAAAACCATGTTCTAATTGAAACGTTTCGACAATACCGTTTGTCATTATCAATCAGCTAAAATATAGAAATATGTGAATAAAATTTTTAAATACACAAAAAATGCAATGAAACATTAAATTACATAAACAAAATTTAAAATGAATTGGGTTCTAGAAACGGTTGATACATTTTTAAAAAATTTCAAACTGGGAATGGAATAAGAAGATTTTAAAATTTAGTAAGACAGCAATTTTTTTGAAACTAAAAGACTAAATTTAAAACAAGAAGTTAGGCTAAAAAAAAGATTTTAGTAAAAATGATAAAGCGATGGTAATTTTTAAGCTACGAATAAATAAATAAAATAAATTTTAAAACACGAGAATAATAAGAAAACGCGTAAAACTTTGGTAAGGTTGGACATAGGAAAGGATAAAGGGTACATTGTTAGGAGATAAGAAGGTAATAAAAAAGTTACAAGACACTGGGTACCGGGGATAATTGTTTGACGGTTAACACGGCGCGCTGACTCACTCAAAGAGTCCGGTGAGTGCGGCCTGCAGTAGCTTAAAAACATTCCAACGGAATAGAAGAATACCTGTCGTTTAATTCTGGATTATCTTTACTTATACATAAACTTTCTTTAATTTTTAAATTAAAACTATTGCTATCACTAGAAAGAACGCGAAAATCTTTAGAACTTGGCATAACATTAATATTACAAGAAAGAAGATGATCGTAGATAGCTGAACAACCCGAATTAGTAAGCCGTTTTCCAGTCTTGGACGAAATTCTTATATGCTCTGCGATTCTGGTTCCAAGGTGACGGCTAGTTTGGCCGTAGTACCGTACCGAGCAGGTAGGACAATTGAAAGAATATATAACACCAGATCGCAGAACATAGGGAACTTTGTCCTTAAATGGGAGCAAACTACTAATGCGTATTGTTGGCTTAAAAACTATTCTAAGATTAATTTGAGGCAATAATCGAGAAAATAATTTATTTAATTTTGATTTAACTTGTGATGAATAAAAACCTAGATATGGAAGCACAACACATACTTGTAATTTTTTAGCCGTTAAAAAAGTTGGTTTGGGATGTTTATTTTTTAGAGTAAAAAGGTTTACGCAGTTTGGTGTAAACGCATGGCTATAGCCATTTTTATGTAGAAAGTCTTTTAAAACTTTAATTTCTTGTTGAAATTTTGGCACAGAGCTTGTTAAGCGAAATGCTCTATATATTAATCCAATGATAAGACTACATTTAAACGTGTTAGGTAAAAAACTTGAGAAATTTGAATAAAAGTTTTATCCTTCGCATTTGTCTTCATTTTTAAACTACTTTTTCCTCGCGGACAATCTATCGTTAAAAAGAAAAGTTTGGCTTAAGCATCGACAACTGTAGTGATAGCATAACTTGTTTTTTGGTAGTTTATTAACGTGGACAAAATAAAAATGCTCCCAGGAACTTCGGAGTTGAACCCCCGAACTTCAGAGCTCCATTCTATTTATGAACTATAGTCTATACAAAAATGACGCGGACTGGCGACAAAACTCGAACTTTGAAAAGTCATATCTCCATAGCGTAAGGTAGAATATGTACGAGACATATATCGGAGCATAGCTCACACTTTTGGCTATTTTTTAAATTTTTTTTCTGTGACGTCATCACTGCGGCCGATTCGGTGAAAAAAACCTGGTCTCAAAAAAAAACTTTTTTATTAGTACGAGATAAAAAACGCCACTCGGTATGCTGTTAAAACATACTTTTTCGGGTTTTTTCTAAATACTTGAGCGAAATCGGCGAAATTTTTTTTGATGCGTTAAAAGCGCATGGTTTTCGCGATTTTTCACCAAATTAATACACTGCAAAAAAGATAGTTTTGTTTTGCTTCCTGCTCGACGTGTGTACGTGTACGATTTTGATCATATTGTTATATATCGAATGTCTGCCTTTTTTTATTCCTTATTTTTGACATAAAAATTTTTTTGGAAGGTTTGACCCTCCGGGAACTAAGGGGGGGGGGGCAAACACAAATGCCGAAAATTTTTTTCAAATTGTTTTTCAAAACCATCAAAAATGTAAAATTTTTCACATATGACGAATTTTGATATATCGTTTGTGTAAAAAAACCTAATATTAAGCTTAGAATTAGGTGTCAAAAATGACGAATTTAAAATTTAGAAGCATTCCAAGCCCGTATGCTGGCAGTAGCAAATCCCTAAATTTAAAAGTTTCTAACAAAATAACCCGGAAATTTAAAAAAAAAGAACTTTTAAGGCTTTTTTTTTTTCGAAAAGTTTTTAATTGAAAGGTTTGCTGCTGCCAGCATACAGGCTTGGAATGCTTCTAAATTTTAAATTCATCATTTTTGACAGCTAATTGTAAACTTAATATTAGTTTTTTTACACAAACGATATATCGAAAATCGTCATATGTGATAAATTTTACATTTTTAAATAGTTTTTTTTTAAATTTTGAAAAAAAATTTATGTCAAAAGTAAGGGATAAAAAACGGCGGACATTTGATGTATAACAATATAATCAAAGTCGTACACACGATGGGCAGGAAGCAAAAAAACCTATCTTTTTTGCAGTGTAATAATTTGGCGAAAACCGCGCGCTTTTAACGCATCATAAAAAACGATTTCGCTTGAATTTTCCGCAAAAACTAGAAAAATTATGTTTTAACAGTATACCGAGCGGCGTTTCTTATCTCATACTAATAAAAAAGTTTTTTTTTTTTGGTACCAGGTTTTTTTCACCACATCGGCCGTAGTGATGACATCATACAAAAACAATTTTTTTCTAACCCTTTTAAAAAAATAGCCAAAAGTCTGAGCTATGCTCTGATATATGTCCCGTACATATTCTACCTAGCGTTATGGAGATATTATCTTTAAAGTGCGAGTTTTTTCGCCATTCCGCATCATTTTTGTATAGACTATAGTTAATAATTAAAGAGTAATTCTGCAATTTTTTGTAATTTTTTTTTTAAATAAAAGCAATAAAAATATAGCGCTTGAGAAAAACATTGATTTCCAATAAATGTGAAAATCTTCAATTTTTAGCTGCTCCCATTTTGATTCCCACAGAGCAAAAGATATAGCCGAAAATCACGACTAGTGCCTTCCATTATTGAAGGTCCTTTAAATTCTAACGTGAAATTTATATAGGACATTCATTGTATTTAATTTCATGTTAAGTGTTATTTTATTTATAGTTATTGTTATTACTGTTGTAGTGTCTATTAATAATAAACCAAAAATGTAAAAGGAGTCACATGAGAATATCTTAATTTTAATTTCATTTAATGTACATATAAGAAGTAAGAAAGTGTTAATAAATACGCGTTTCTGTGCTTCTCCGGACGCGTATGGACAAGACAAATAATGAAGTTGCACTTCGTCAACGGAGTCTTCATTATTTATCATTACAACCCAAAAATATAGCTATTTTTACATTATATATTAACTATTTTATAGAAAGAGAACGTTAGAATAAATAAATTTTGAATACAGCAACATAAATTATTTGAATATGTAAACAAATTGTTTAGCTCATTTTTTATGACATGCAAACAATAAATTTAAAAATTTTTTAATTAGAATTTAATATTAACAAATGAAAAAATGATAATAATAATAAATATAAATTTCTCACATAAAATATAAAAACAAAATAGAATACCTGATTTTGTTGATATTTCTATTTCCATATACTTACGACAAATCTTGTTTTATTTTAATGAAATACATAATTGCATAAAATAATAATTCTCACGGTGTGCATTTAAAATGCACACACTTTGTTGTTCGAACAACAGCAATTGCAAGATTTGGAGACGGAAGAGCCACAGGTACTAAAGAGCCACAATTTTGGGACCAAAGAGCCACAAAAAGGTCACATTAGAGCCAATGGAAAAAAGCAAAGAGTTAGGAGAAGTGACCTAAGAGCCAAAACAAGAGCAGAACTGTTCACAAATAACGTTTAAATGCGAAATAGAAGGCGTGAGAAGCACCAAAAAGTAAAAAAACATTAGTAAAACTACTTTATAAAAAAATTAGAAAGTTTTAACTTTAAAATGTTTTAGTAATTATTGGTGATAAAATATTCTTTTTCATGTTCGGAATTAAACTTTATTCTAATTAATCAATTTTTCTCTCTGTCTTCGTATATTCCTCAAGGTATTTCCTGACGACCGATGGACAAAATGGGCTATTCAACATTTTAAACCTTACCCAGAGAAGAGATTAGGAGACGTTGGAGACTTATATTTCTTAATTTCGTCTTCTCGAGTTAAATATCTCCAGTTAAAGTTAAATTAATTTAATTTACAAATCACTATAACAACAAAAATTTTTAGCGAAAAAAACACAGCAGAATCTAAGTAACCCACTAATGATGTTCCAACCATCAAAGTTATGCTCCGGAGCTCAATTCCATCAATAAACGACTCTAAGCTGTTTGAAGTTTAAAATATGTTTGAATTTACTCTACTTGCATTTTAGGACTAATTTTATTGTTTAAAAAATAATTCAAATGCTTTTTAATTATTCATAAAATTGGTATAAATATAGTTCTGGGGGTTTTTTATTTTCGGCTGCAAGTGACTATTTTTGTGGGATTTCGGGTGAATGAAACCGAGGGAACTTGGAGCCGAAAATAGAAAACTTGGAGCTTTAAGTGGGGATCTTGGAGCCGTAAACTGGAAACTTGGAACCAAAAATCGCTAAAACGTTTACCTAAGCGAAGGCTAAATCCAAGCTCAAATCAATTTTTTCTTAAAGGCTAGAAGTTCCCACTGTTCGTGGCTCCCAGTCCAGGTTGTGACGCAGTGACAGATCTTACGGATTGCATACTGAAGGCCTCTGAATCGAGTACCGACTGAGACACGCTGCATTGTGATAATATCAAAAATATATAATATACCGAAAAATGTGCAACTCCTATATAAAAAAAGTACAGAAAAGGTGGCCTTTATAATGAGCCTCTCCATTTAAATGACACTCTCCACTATAATGGCATAGTAGCCATTTTTAATTCGGCGAGTTAAAATGAAAGGAGGCTATTATAATAGCCATTTTTGACTTAATTTCACTTCATATATACTCACAAGTCTAATACTGTCCGGGCCGCACGAGTTTCCCCGTGTTGGTTTTAATACTGTCCAACACGCAGAAACTCGTGCGGCCCGACAGTAAGACGTGAGTATATATGAAGTAAAATTAAGTCAATAAATGGCTATTATCATAGCTTCCTCTCCATTTTAACTCGCCGAATTAAAATGGCTACTATGCCATTATAGTGGAGAGTGTCATTTAAATGGAGAGGCTCATTATAAAGGCCACCTTTTCTGTATTTTTTTATATAGGAGTTGCACATTTTTCGGTATATTATATATTTTTGATAATATTACTTGTTAATATTAGGGAAGTGCATTTAGTTTCGGCACTTTTTTGTTTTTCCGATGTAACTTTTCACTGTATGGCCCGATTTTCATGTTTGATAGCTCATTTTGAAGCTTTCACGATATTGCGTTGCGTCATAAAAGTTTCACTCTACGAAAGTTGTTTTTTTACTTAATTAAATCAGTTTTTAAACAAACGGAAAATTGCCGAAATTAAATGTTTGCATTTAATTTCGGCACTTTACAAACAATCGATTGTTTCTCAATCAAAAAATCATTATTTTCAAAAATTTAAAAGCCTATCATTATCTTCAGACAGCTTTCTATAATTTAAGCTTCTACTTGTTGTTCAACGTGTAACTGGCAAAAAGTTACAGCTAAAATGCGAAATGGTATCAAAATGAGCAAAATTTAGGAAAAAAGTGCATTTAGTTTCGGCACTTTTTAAAAGGACCCCCTTAATCGACTTTAAGTGCAGTGTTATGACCCCTACGCATATCAACGTTGTCTTTTAACTATTTACAACTACAATTTAACACCCGACTACTTAATTCAACCCGTTTTTACCTACAGCTATATGTGTGCCGAAATTACACGATTTTATTTAATAACGATTGCTCACCACAGACGCAACGTAGAACCACAAGGAGTAAAAATTCTGAAAATAGACTAAATCTTACCAGGACAGTTTAATTTTTAAACCACTTTATTGCGTAATCATGAAATGCCCATGTTCTAAAAACGAGTAACAATTTTATTTTTTATAAATCACACAATTTCACATGAAAATATCACAACATAACAATTAAAAAGCTCACGACTCTCATCTACATATAATTATCTCTCATTTGAGCTATAAAACGTCATATTCCGTTCAGGATTACCAAAGATATAGTCCAACATCAAAAATGCCCAATTTGGAAAAGTGCCGAAATTAAATGCACTACCCTAATTGCTTTATGTAGTATTTGGTTACGAAGTTAGTGCTGAGTAACATCGGCTTTATTAAAGGTGCGGTGCGGAGTCAAACGTTTTGTCTTCGATTTTGATATTTTTTGTGAAAACCTTACCCTTGCCCCAAATAGCCCACAAAAATTTTTTAAACAAAATATCTCCAGTGGTTCAGGAGTTATGACCCCTCAAAAATGGCGTTTTTCGACAATTCTGTACATGAAAGATTGCTCAATGGGTATAACAATTTACGTTCAAAATTATACACAAAGAAAATGGCTATTTACTACTTTAATTTGATACCTTGATCGCTAAAATTGGTGCAGTATTTGTCAAGATATTGCGTTTCCCGTATAAAACCAGCGATTTTCTTCCTAAAAACACGAAGTGAAGGAAAAAATGTTGGACAAACTTTATAAAATCGCTGCCGTCTGGTGTTTTTATCGACAAAATTGCGATTTTTTTGTACGGGAAACGTGATATCTTGACAAATACTGTACCAATATTAACGATCAAGGTATCAAATTAAAGTAGAAAGTAGCCGCTTTCTTTGAGTGCATAATTTGTAACGTACATTTTTATACCCATAAGCATTCCTTCACGAACAGAATTGTCGAAAAACGCCATTTTTGGGGGGTCATAACTCCTGAAGCACTGAAGATATTTTGTTGAAAAAAGTTTTGTGGGCTCTTGGAGCAGGAGTAAGGTTTTCACAAAAAATTATCAATCGAAGACAAAAAGTTTGACTCCACACCGCACCTTTAAACATTAACTTTTTGTATTCCCCAAAACATAATTTTAGATATAAATATTTTAAAATCACCCAGATAACAATTGGGACTTTGTGAATTTTTCCAGTTTTTTAAATCAAATAAATTGTTGTGTAAACGTGACATTGCATAAAACAAAAAAACTGTTTTTGAGTTTTAGAACACATGATTTTAACAATAGCTCGACATAAAGCATTAAAAAAATAGTTAGGGTAACTGACTTAATTTCGGCCACGCCTTAATTTCGGCCACCAATTTAGGGTGTTAGAAAATTGGCTTATTTTTAAAACACAAAAGAACTAGCACAAAAGTAACTGGATTAATGTTGAATAAAGTGTTTTTGCAAAATACTTTTATTTTTGTTATTCTGCATTATCAACATTTTTATACAAAAAGTGATTCTTTTATGATTTTCTTAATTTTTGCTTTGTGTTTAAACTGCATCAAATTTAGAACGAAGCAATATATAACCTTAAAATATCTTTTATTTAATA
>JASAMX010009373.1:0-66990 GCA_030248175.1 Microlaimidae sp. YZB2_3 | reverse complement strand
GTTCAGTTACGTATGTGCTCGTAGTAAATATCTGTGCGAGCTGGAGTAATACAATCATAGGTGTTTTTTGGGGGGGGGGGGAGGGGCGCACCCCCCCCCCCCCCTAGAGCCAAAATTTTTGGACCCCCCCTAGAAAAAATCCAGGGGCCCCCCTCCCACCAAAGCTCGAGAGCGGTCCGGCGTGACCCCCATCAGCGAGGCTGACCCCCCCCCCCCCCCCCCCTCCCGACCAATTTGGAAGTATATTTTTTATTTACCTACTGCCAAAAAACACGGGTTTTTAGTTAAAAACAGTGTTTAAATACACTTTAGGCCTAAATAAGCTGTTTTAGTACATAAAATTAAATATTAGACCTAAAAACACTTAAATTATTGAGTTAAAAAAATTTTGCTAAAAAATTGGACCCCCCCTGACCCCACCCCCTAAATTTGAAATCTCGCACCCAGGATATGACCCCCCCTAAAAAGCCAGGGGGTCCAGACCCCTGGACCCCCCCTAAAAAATTTTGCCTTCCACCCCAAGTAGACCCCCCCCCTAGCGAGACCCCGACCAAAAACACCTATGGGGGAAAAGCCACTAATAAAGCGGAGGAGGGCATCGCCAGACTATGCAAAGTTCTGCTACGGTATCTACATGTTAAACAATATTAGGGATATTGTCAACCATATTATTGATAATGCAGTAAAAAAACAGCATGAGGTCTCCTCTTCTTGGCGGAGGAACGCAGTCAGATATAAAACATTAAGGATAGGCAAGGGTTGGTGTCATAGGTGAGCACGGTCGGGGAAGCTAAGGGGTTGATTACCCGGGGTAAATCAAATTTTGAATTCTAGGAGGGGGTATTGATATACCGGGGCTGACCTTGACCCCCACCTAGGTGTTTTTTGGGGGGGGACAGAGGGGTGCACACCCCCCCCTAGAGCCAAAATTTTGGACCCCCCCTTAGAAAAAATCCAGGAGCCCCCCTCCCCCCATAGCTCGAGAGCGGTCCGGCCTGACCCCCCCTAGCGAGGCTGACCCCCCTCCCTCTCCCCTCCCTACCAAGTTGGAAGTATATTTTTTTATTTACTGTCAAAAACACGGGTTTTTAGTTAAAAACAGTGTTTAAATACACTTTTTAGGCCTTAATAGGTTGTTTTAATACATAAAATTCAATATTAGACCTAAAAACACTTTGATTATTGATTTTAAAAAACTTTGTTAAAAAATCAGACCCCCCTGACACCTGACCTCCCCCCCTAAGTTTGAAATCTCCCACCCGGGGACCACCCCCAATAAAACGCCCGGGGGGCCCGGACCCCCCTGGACCCCCCTAAAAAATTTTGGCCAACCACCCGGGGGTGGACCCCCCCCCCAGTGGACCCGACCAAAAACACCTATGGGTCCGGACCCCCCTAGCTTTTTAAGGGGAGTCGACCCGGGGTGCGAAATTTTGAAATCTAGAGGGGGGTCAGGTGGGGTCAGGTGTCCAAAGCAAAACAGTTTTAAACGATAATAACTGTAATAATTGTTCTTTTTATAGGATAATACTACATTTTATTGAATAAAAAGCCATATTCATGTATAAAAAGGGTGTAAAAGCATGAATATGATGAAAATTCACGTTTTTGAAAGAAAATTTAGTATAAAAATGGTACCTAAAATTTTCCCGAGGGGGGAGGAGAAGGAGGCGTCAGATTTCAAAATCTAGAGGGGGGTCGGGTCAGGATTAAAAAATTCGGGAATTCGGGGGGAAGGGGGGCCTAGATTTTCGTCTAGGGGGGTCCCAAAATTTCGAGGCTAGGGGGGATGGACCCAACCCTCCCCCCCCCTTTCTCACCTATGGTTGGTGTGGAATTATACCCCTGCTTAACTTTTGTAACGTCTTGTTTATTCTTTAAGTTGACAATTATGGTTTATCTAATCGTTTTTTTGTGTTTTAGGCGTTTGTTTTTGGTTTTTCTAAAACCTAAAAGGTGGCCGAAATTAAGGTGGATTTTGTTTTTTTGCTGTTTTTGGGTTAATTAAACCTATAAAAAAACTTAATGGAATGGAATAAAATTTTTACCATGCTTTCTTTAAGGTTGGTTGACTTTAACAAAAGCCATTTTATGTTGAAATAGTTTTTTTCACCAAAAAAATTTTCAACAAAAAACAGGTTATTAAAACTTGTTTTTTAAGGTTTTGACATAATTATTTAAAGTCTTGCTAATAACTATTAAAGTTCGCAAACGGGAAAAATTAACTTATATGTACCAAGAACAATACGTAAGGGTAAATTTGCAACCTTTAGAAATTTTTATTGTTCGTTTAAGCAATAGTTATGGCCAGTTTTTTGTAGGTGGCCGAAATAAATGGCACGCGCCTTAACTTCGGCTACTTTAAAAAAAGTTTAAATCTTCACTGATTTTTAAGTGTAACAGAAATATTCAAATTATGCACTGGAATAACAAATATAGCTATTGTTAGATTTTTAGGCCAAATTTTGGCTTGAATGAAAAAGCCAGAAAAAACTTATTCAAAAAAATAAAAAAAGTGGCCGAAATTAAGTCAGTTACCCTACAGCCAGACCGCAGTCATAGGTGGGCAGCCTCCCGGATTTTGGGGAGTATACTCGACCCCCGAAATTTGGAGGGGCTGTCCCGAAAATTTTTTTGGGGGTATACCTCAAATACCTCATTTATAGCGTTTTTAGTACTGGGACCCTCCCCCAATTTTAGGGGGGTGTCCGGGGTACCCCCAAATTTTAGGAGGGGGGGTGTCGGCTATAATCAGGATTTTTGGGGGGTATAACCATACATGGGCAAGTTGGTCCGGAGTGGGGGGGTTAAACCCCAAATTAGGGGGTGGGGGGTTAAAATCCGAGAAACGCAAAATACCCATATCGTTTTTTTCTGGAGTGCATTTTACCCATATTCTTTTTTTTTTTTATTTTTAAGGAAAAATAGGTAAAAAAACGCTAATTTTAGGTCAAGAAGCCCTTTTTATAGCATTTTTGAGTTTTTTTGCTTAAAACATTCATTTTGACCTCAAAACTTAAGTTTGGGGGCAGTTAGAAGTCATTTTAAAGACATTTTTTTTCTTTATTTTTCCAAAAATGGGGGGGGCATAGGTGTCCGACCCCTGACGCCTAGGGGGGGGGTCTGACTCTGACCCCGGGGTCAGCCCATTTTTTACCATTTTGTAGGCCCTGGAGGGGGGGTCAGCCTGGACCAAATTTTCGAAAAATTTTGACCCCAGGGTAGCCTGGACTGAAGGGTGCTTAGGGAAGGAAGCCTGGACTGGGGTACTTAGGGGGGGGAATAGCCTGGACCTGCCAAAAAAACTTTTGGAAACTGTTAAAAACGTTAACATATTATAGGTACCTTTTTGTTGATTTTTTTTTGCTTCCGGTAAAAGTTTGACCAACTTTCTTCTATTTTCCGGTTACATAATAAATAATAATAATCATTGTATTTTGTTTTCATTTCATTATTTTGCATGCGGCAACTTGCCGGGCAAGTGCTTAACGAACGGCGGCAGCGCAAAAAACGGACCGGTCGTTTAAAAAAACGGACCGTTCGTTTTTAAAAAACGGTTCGTTTTCAAAACGAACATCTGAATTTTATTTTTTTAATTTTTAATGTAACGTACCAACCAGTTTGTAAAAAACCTAAGGTTTATTATAAATTATAAAAATTTGTATAGAACACTAAAATTATTGTTATATTTATGAGGAATATATTCGTATATAAAGTTAGCGCACGAAATTCGTGCGCGCACGAATTTCAGCGCACGAATTTTGAGTCTGTATATTTTCAGTCGCGCGCACGAAAAAAAAAACGATTTTTATGCCTATCGCACATTAAGCACAGTACGTGTATAAAGTTAGCGCACGAAATTCGTGCGCGCACGAATTTTAGTTATTGTTATTGGCATATAAATAATTGATCGATTTTTTGGAATAAATATTATAAAACATTACTCTACGATAATTAAATTGTTTATTTTTGTCTTTTTTTTATTATGAAAACATTTACATTTTTACACATTAAAAAGCTCAGCAATCCAATAAATTATAGAAAACAAAATTTGATTTTATTTTGCAAACTAATAAAAAAGAAAATCTACTTCGTTTTACAAAATACAATAATCTTTGAGAAATTCATCTATCGGTTTATTCATAGTTCGAACCTAGTCAATTGGATTTTGGATTACTCCAGCCCGCACAGATGTTTACTACGTAATTCTTATGAATGCATCCCTCCGCCAAAGGAAATAACCGGACATTTTTACCGTGTTTTATTTGCTTTTACAACTTTTTTAAATATTGGTACTCTATATCGTGGTAAGTGGTGGGTTGGGTCTGGGTAGGGAAACTCCATTGACATTGATTTTAATTTAACTTTTAATTAATTTAATTTAATTTCTAGTGATTTTAATTTAACTTGAATTTAAAGTTGCATTTTAGCTTGGGACTAATAAACCTGAAGGTAAATTGGTCAGAACAGAATGTCTATTTTTTAAAGTATAAATTACGTGTATCCGTTTTCACGTTTTTTTAACGACAAATACATAGACATAATAATTAAAGATGAATTCCCTCAGGATGAAATTAGAGAGGTGGTGAAAGGTGAAGTAGCCACTCGTTCTTTAGAATATACTAGGTGTAAGAAGAAAACATTCCTGGGACGCAACTCAATAACAATAATTATTACCGCTGCAAAGCAACTTTTTTTTGGCATGCGCGTTCTTTTTTTATTTTTTATTATTTTTTTTGACGGAAAGCAGTTACGTTCTCAGACCTGTGCACGGTCTGAAAATGCCCCCCCCGTTTTATTGGAGGATTTGCCCCCCCCCGTTTTATTGCCCCCCCCCGCCAAAAATGAAAAAGTACCCTAAAAATATGACGCCATTTTTGACCTATGATGACGCCATCATCGCGAATTTTTTGCAGTTTTTAGCCTATTTCAATGTATTTTAAGCCATTTTAGACCTATTTTTACCTTATTTCCGCTTTTTTTGTCCCTTTTTTCCCTTTTCCCTTCTTTTTTTCTCTTTTTTTCTCCTTTTTTTCTCTTTTTTTTCTTTCCCCCCCTGCTTGCCCCCCCCCCCGTTTTATTGCCCCCCCCCGTTTCAAAAAAGTGCCCCCCCCGTGCCCCCCCCCCCGTTTGGAATTGCCCCCCCCCCGTTTTAACCCCGGGGGGGGGCAGTGCACAGGTCTGCGTTCTTAATTTCAACCTGAAAGATTTTAGCTTTAATAAAAATCCTTTAACTGAACATGTAAAAAATGAAATAATATAGGTACAACATTATGTATTTGAACCACAAAGTCATGATTTATATGCGTTTTTTAGGTGACAGCAAATTTATGTCGAGTAACTTCGATCCTGATGATCCAGAGTATATTAAAGACCTTCAACGTCCGGCTGTAATTAAGGTAAAAAATAATTG
The DNA here is from genome assembly GCA_030248175.1 of Microlaimidae sp. YZB2_3. Lineage (NCBI taxonomy): Eukaryota > Metazoa > Nematoda > Chromadorea > Desmodorida > Microlaimidae > Microlaimidae sp. YZB2_3. Next base: position 61,577 of record JASAMX010009373.1, on the reverse strand, counting down.
TTTTTAATTATATTGTAAAACTTCATTCATGTGTTAGTGTTGTATTTTATATGTTAAAAAAATGATCATTTGGGTCACGAAATCAAGAAAAAAACATCGGCTAAATAAAACCTAAAATCTAACCTGTTGTTAACCGGAGAATTTAGCTCATAATATCGGAGGGAGGAATATCATTAAAAATTAATATAATTCAGACTTTTTCTATGATTTCTAAAAGCTTTCGACTGCCGTGAGCTGTAAGTATATTTGGAAATTGGTGGGGCAAAATCTGAAAACTTTTGTTGCTTTTAACTTTACGTTTTTTGTGTCGCTGACGCGACGTTGACTCTTGAGATTTTAACGCAAAAAATTACGGCATTTTTACCTGAAAAAAGGGCATACAGCACATAAAGTAGTTTGCAGGTTTGCAAATAACAGGTTTGCAAATTATGTTTTTGTTAACCTTTAAAAATTGTTTTAAAAAACCATTTTCTTTCGTTTTTGTTTTATTTTTTCTTAATTTTTAATAATACTTTAACTTCACTCCATGCCTATTGGAGCAAATCTAATCTATGTATTACAACAAGCGTACAAAGCCAGGCCAGTGACATGCATAATATATTAATTTTTCACTCTCTTAATTAACTTTGCTAAATTTTTGTTTGCCAGCACAGGAGTAAACGCTAAAGACCTTTGAAAAAGCTAATGACAAAAATTTTTTACGAGTTTTTCTCGTGCTTTTGTTCAATCAATTTTGCCTTAGTTTTAACAATTTTAGAGTTAGTAAATGCTCTTAATTAAATTGCCAAGGTTGATTTTAGTTTTTTGCATATAATAACATTATTAATGTTTATATTTATTAATTATGTCTTAAAACTAACTTTTAAGCAGATTTTAATGCATAATAAAAACTTTTAAAAAAAACATAACGCCTAATTTTGGTGTGACGGCTTAAATTTTGGGGTTAAAATACTGGTAAAAAAAACAAATCCGACGCAACATCTTTTTGAAATGTTTTGTCCCAGTTAGTTAGGTTTTTTTTTGAAGCATTAGCATTTTTATTAGTTTTAATACCATTTTTTAAATTTTGTTTTATAATCATTATGTGCATTGTAGTGTTGTTGTTTATAGCTTTTTGCCCTGTAAAATGCTTTTTGATTTTAGTATATAATAAAAAATAGGCTTGTTTAAGTTCTTGCTTGCATGTTTTAAAAAAATTACGTAAATTATTTATGAGCATGAACAATCTGATAAAGGATGGGACTATTTCTGTTTCCAGTGATAAAGTAGCCTTTTTCATCAAATTTAATTTTTATGCGCTTCTTTATTTTTAATGTATTTCTTTTCCAAATAAAAAACTCGAAGCTTACAGGGGATCTTCAGATAAACGCTACTCAAAACGCTGCTGCTATTTTAATTTACCATTGTTATATTTTCTGTGTAGTATAAATATTTTGCTTGCAGGAAGATTTAAACGAAATGGAGAGGCGAAAGCGGGTAAAGCAAATCATGGAATCCACCACGTTCCGAAAAGAACTGGAGCAATTAATAACTGCAGAAAAGGACGCCGGCAATAATCCGGAAAATTTAAAAACTTTAGAACAGTTATCAGAACTGATACTGCCCAAAGGACAAATTGCGGCGGCTAATCTTCACGGAATGAGTAAGATTTTTTTTCAGTTTAAAACATGCGTCTAAAGGTAAGCATAGAAGAGGCTGGCATATGTAGGCTGGGCAGGAATAGGTAGCTTCGAAATTTTGCTAAGCTGTCTTCTATTCCACTCAAAAAAAAACTGGGGCCCCAAAATGTGAGGTCTCGGTCTCCCCTTTTTTTTCATTTTGACCTTTATTTGTTCCCACCCTCTTTTGATATTTTTAAAGCAATCCCATCTCCACACCACACTTTTCTCTCTTAGCCATATTTAGGGTATAACTTTTGTTTTTTTTACATTTAATAACGTATTTTAGTCTAAGAAATTCAGCATTAGTCATCTCCTAAAAAATTCGGAAATTATTAGCACTAAGTGGAGGGGGGAGGGATCTAAAGATATAATAGCACAGAAACGCGTATTTGTTAACACTTACGTATATGCTATGCGTACATTGTTTGATATTAATATTAAGACATTCTATGTGATCTCCTTTTATATTTTCGTTTTATAGTAACCATACATAGGATAGGTAAGCAAGAAGGGGAAAGGACGTGGGTTAAACTAGAACCTAAAAAATTGAGGGAGGTATTTTACCCATATTATTTTTTATTTTGAAAATATATAGCTAAAAAAACGTTAAATACATGTCAAAAGGCACTTTTTATTGCCTTTTAAACTGCTTTTTTTGCTTAAAACGCTGATTTTGACCTTAAAACGTCAGTTTGAAGGTACTTCTAAAAGTTATTTTAGATATTTTTTTCAAGATTTTTGAAAAAAAGGCCAACGTAGGTTTTTATTTACTTACAATTTATTCTTCGCTGTGAAAAGTTTTATTATGTAAAAATGAATAAAAATTTGCCATGTCCTTATCCAGGATTTTGGGGGAACTGCTTAATCTCGGGCAACCACAATTTAATAGCCGTTTGGGGTCCCCTTTTCAGCGAGGGGTCCAGGAAGCGAGTAGCCCTGGTCTGGTGCTAGAGGTTTACCTGTACCAATACTAATAGGGTAGATTCAAATCTTAAAGTTTTAAAATAGAGGCAGACCCCCCCATACCTCTTCCTTCCTCCTGGCGACCAGCGGAAGAAAAAGACTGTTGGAATGAGCCAAACAGACCAGGGGTCGCATTCTGACGCGCGGTTAAAAGTTACCCCAGGGTAACTTTTTTTTACGTGTTTAAGGATGCGAGTGAAAAATCAAATGAAAAATCAAGTGAAAATTTTTTACCTAGGTAAAAGTCGGGTTAAATTTTTTCCATTGTTTTAAGAAAAAGAATTTATCCAACTCGAGAGGTGGTTATATATTTTCTCCAGTAGGATTAATTTAATAAAAAATAAAATATACGCATTGATTAAATTTTTTATTTTGCGCGAGGTGGTTTTGCGGCGCGAGAAAAAAAATTTAAAAAAATTATTGCAATCATTTTCTGTCCCATATGCGGCAGGTTTATGTATTTACAATATATATTTATTTTTTTTATTTTCATTGAAATGGGTTTATCGGGGTAAATATAAGGGTTTCTTCAAAATGCGACCCCAGGGGTAAATTGCATCTTGAATTCTAGGAGGCTTTCTAAGGGAGGGATCAACCCCAGGGGAAAAATTTTGTAGTTTAAGTGGGGGTCAGGAGCCTAGGTGGGCAGGGGTGAGAGTTGGGGAGTTATACCACTTACCACCCCCTCAAAAAAAATCCCGATTATAGCCGACACTCCCCTAAAATTTGGGGGTACACTGGACACTCCCCTAAAATTTCGAGGGGGGGGGGTCTCAATCCTAAAAACGCTAAAAATGAGGTATTTGAGTTATACCTCAAAAAAAATTTTTGGGAAACCCCCCTCCCAAATTTCGGGGGGCGGGTAAACCCCCCAAAAAAAAATCCGGGAGGCTACCCACCTATGGTCAGGAGCAGAACATGAAGGAGGAGTGCGATGTTAATAATTGCTCTTTTTATAGAATAATTGTACAATTATTGAATAAAAAATATTGTTAATATACAGACCTGTGCACGGTCTGGAAACGCCCTCCCCGCTTTATTGGAAGATTCCCCCCGTTTATTGTCCCCCCGTCCAAAAATGAAAAAGTAGGTACTCTAAAATTATGGCACCATTTTTGACCTATTATGGCGCCATCATCGCGAAATTTTCGGAGTTTGAGCCTATTTCAAACCATTTTAAGCATTTCTAGACCTATTTCAACCTTAATTTCGCTTTTTTTTGTTCCTTTTTCCTTCTGTTTTCTCCTCTGCTTGCCCCCTCCGTTTTATTGCCCCCTTTTTAAAAAGTTTCCCCTCGTGCCCGTTTTGGAATTACCCCCCCAATAAAACCCCAGGGGGGTGCACAGGTCTGAATATATGTATAGAACAGGTGTATAAATTTTGGGATGGAGGGACAAAAAAATTAAAATTTGGGGAGCGGGGTAGCCCCCCTAGATTTTTTTCTAATTTTTTAGGCTAGGGATGTGGACCCCACCCCATTCTACCTAGGGCCCGACCGGACCGGGAATTTTCAGTCCGGCCGGACTGGACCGGATATTGGGTTTTGAAGAAATGTCATTTGCCAAACGTCTATAACACGTTTTTTTCTAGTTGTATGGATAAAATATATATGAAAATCGAAAATACTCATAATTTCTCAGTCACAGAACTCATTTTTAAACAATTCTTAAGCAGCTGAAACTAAAAACTTAATAAATAAAATACAAATGTATTATTAACATCACTGGAGTTCAGTGGCGTAGTCAGGATTTCATTTCGGGGGGGGGGCGGTCTGGGGGGAGAAAAAGTGCCACAAAGGCGGCGCGTAGCGCTGCCAGCCGACGCGAAGCGTCGGCCGGGTGGTCTGGGGGGTGTCCCCCCAGCCGCCGGAGGCGAATTTTTTTTTAAATATGCACTAAAAACCGCTTAAAACTAAAAACCTCTGGTGTTTGCGTGAACATACATTTTACTTTTGATTTTTTACCTAATTTCTGCACAATTATGTCTGATCTTCAAAATTATCAGGCAATGAAATTGTATATAACACAACTATCTATTTTCTGATGACTTTAAATTTTGCGAATGAGTATGGTGTAAGTTATGATAACAAAAAATATTACTGATAATATTAATTTTACTATATATATAAATCTGACATTTCGCGTAGCGGAAAAATTTTTATATTGATTAATTTCTGACTTTAGAAGATTTGTATTAAATGTTTATAACTCAATATTTGAAAAGTAACAAAAAATCTATACAAACAAACTGCCACGCTTCACCATGGGGGGGAGGTAGAAAGGCGGACAACCCCACAAGTGTAAAAACCGTTGTTAAGGGGTTTAAAACAGCTATTATCAAAACTACATATCTTATAATATAAGAATTTTAACATCTATGTTATATAGTATTGCCATTTAGATTTAATATCTGAGGCAAAGGCTCATGCCTTAGCTATTTATTGAATGGTACAATCCATTGAAATTAAAAAAAACTAACAAAATGGTTAATGTACACTTCCCGCGAAGCGGGAAAATTTTCAGTTTTTTGGGTATTTTTATGCTTTTGAAAGGCATCAGAAATGTTTCTGAATTTATATATAAAGAAAAAAATTTTTCTCCCAAAATTTTAAAAAACGTAAAGGTCACCCCTTACGAAAAAAATCCGGCGAATCGGGGTAGGGCGGCCGCCCCCCCGCCCCCCCTGGCTACGCCACTGCTGGAGTTTAATAAATAGCAAGCAAAAACAAAATAAAAACAACAGGAACTAAAACTCCTACAATTAAAACAAATAAAAAAATCATAATCAGAATAAACAAACAAATCAGAAAAAGAAACCATCTAAAACACTGGCTTGTCTTTATTTGCTTTTATCTTTAAATATATTTTACACGACGTTCTATTACACATATAATAATACAATTGATCTCTGGTTTCATTCATATGAAATTTCCAGAACCATACACTTAGATTCATGCTCATTTAACCACGCAACAAATTGAAAAAAATTATAAACATATTGATAAAACTTTATATAAATAAAATTTTTTAAGTAATTAAAAAAATTTTAAAAAAATATAGCAAACAATTACAACAAACATTCAACCTGTAACTTTTCTTAATCTAACCTACCTGAAAAAATAAAGCATCTACAAAACTGGTTTGCTTTTATTTGCTATTGTTTTTAAACATATTTCACAAGACATTCTATTACACATACAATTTATCTCTGGTTTTATTCATATAAAATTTTCAGTACCATACACTTGATTTATGTTGTTTCATCTTCCAATATAAACTAGTGCAAAGTATTTCATTTTAAAGCGCCTTTTATTTATTACTTTCCAGATTTTTTTACTTTTGACACAAATTAATCGCACAACAATTATAAATAAAATTATAAAAAAATTAAAAAATTATAAATAAAACTTTTTATAAATTAAATTTTTAAATAATTGAAAAACTTAAAATATTATTTTGTAACAAACAACTAATAGCAGGGAACCTTTAACTAAAATTTAAAACATATATTTTATATTGACAAAATAAATCAAAGAAAAACTTAGTAAGTGTATTATAGTATTAATAATAAGTTAAATAAAATCTTAAAACAATAATAATCATGGTAAAGATTCCAATATAATTGTGCAATAAATTTTAAAAAAATAAATTTAACAATAAAAAAAAGTCCGGCTGGAAATTTGAAAAGTCCGGCCGCACCGGACCGGAAAAAGGCCGGATATCCGGCCCGGTCCGGATATCCGTTCGGGCCCTAATTCTACCGCCCTTTTTTTCCCATCTATAAGGGCTGAACGTTTTTCCTGCGTCGCCCACGGCCATGGGCGCATGTTATTATAAACTAAATTAGTGATTTTTATTATATTTTTTGTGAGATATGCTAAGCGTAAAATAAGTCGGCAAACATGAAAGATTGTTTTAATAAAATTATTTATTTTGCGTCTGTCTTAATGAAAAATCTCGAAAAAAAAAAAGAAATTGCACTTTTGTATCTTTTAAGCTAAAATTGCCTTGGATAACTGATTTGAACGCCAACACTTGATCGCCGAGCACTAGACCGCCAGCATTAGAACGCCGCGCACCTGAACGCCGAAGATTTGACCGCCGAGCAAGCAGAGCATTAGACCGCCGCAGTACGCGTTGCTTTAAAAAAAACGTTAAAACTCCCCCACCAAGGCAGTCACCCAAGAATAAAAAAACTTAACAGAATATAAAAAAAATGTTTTTAGTGAAATATTTAAACAAAGCAACGTTGTTTTGGTAATAAACGATGAGTCAAAAATCTAAATTTTTCCTAAGCCTAAGCAAAAACTAAAATCAAAGAAAATTTAGTGAATGGTTGGTTCTTTATTGATTAAAGCCTAATGTTCCTGAACCTAAGCGAAACCTAGAAATCAAACTAAATTTTCATAATTAATTTATATTTTATGCTTTGCTTTTTTCTTAATAAACTTTTTTTACTAAGCCTAAGCAAAACCTAAAAATTAAACGAAAAATTTAATGCGACTAGGATGATGTACACGCCTTGACTTTTTTAAAGGGAGTTCACAATAGTTTTGGGGAGTTTATATTGTCGTAATGCTCTAAAGGTGGCGAAAAACATAAATTTGCATAAAATTTATACGCAATCCTGTGGCGGTCTAATGCTCGCGACGTTCAAGTGCCTTGCGTTCTAATACTGGCGGTCAAATGCTGGCGGTCAAATGCTCGGCGTTCAAGTGCTGGCGTTCAAATTTCCGGACACCGTATAACTAAAAAAAGCTTAAATTCAACCTGCCAATCATTTTTTTGCTTGCTAACGAAAAAATAGTAAAAAAAAATTACATGTGTTTTCGCAAAAACACTAATATCCGAACAAAATAATACCTGTTTAAAATTTTCAATTAAAGTTTTAAAGTGAAGTTAAAAATACGCTTGTTCTTTTTTTATATTTTTGTAATAAAGATTGCGTAATGAAGGAGAAATTGTTCAAGTGCAGAATATCCTAAAAACCCTATTTGGGCCAAATTTATTAAATGTCATATATCTCTGAAACCGTTAAACGTATTTCGACGAAAAAAATTGCCAATCTAAGTTTTTGGGTCACACAATTTTGTAATATTAAAAAAAAAACAATCATTAAAATCAAAGACAAAATATTTAACTCTGTACCGCACCGTTAAGCTTTGAAATAATAAAAATATAATAATGGTAACATAAAATTTAGCCATGTTTTCAATTAATAATTCGTCATTTTTAGGCAGCCAAGCTATTGTTCCCATTTCTGATTTGCGAGGTTCCGACGCCGGTAAATATAGCAAGCAAGAAAAAATACTCAGAAATAAATTAGCTAGTCTCTATCGATTAATAGATTTATTCCAGTGGTCACAAGGCATCTATAATCACATTACAGTAAGTTTTATTTTTATCTTTAGAAAAAATGAATGCAAATTTTTTTAGGTGATATTTTTAGTTTAATTCTTGAAATAAAAGGTCTTTGGTAGATGGAATTTCAGCTAAAGATGTAAATACACTTTGTAAGTGTAGAAGTTTCTCTACGAAATACCGTCGAATATTCCAAATTTTTAAGGTTTTTGCAGCGGTTTTCCAATTAATAAGCTCCTTTTTGATGTTTTCCTGTTGGCATTGTGATTGGCGCGGTGAAAATTGTCTGTATATGAAAATCTTATTTTTTGACATTAAGTTCTTGGATAAAATGAAATCTAAGTGATTTTGAGGATATTTTGTAGTAATTTCGAAAATTAACATTTTCTTTACACTCGGAGCGAAGTGAAGGAGATGTTAGGCTGTTTTCATCTTTTGATAAGAAGGTGGGTAATTAACCTCCAGTTTCGCCACACGTCAATCAAACTATAAAATTGCTCGGCGTTAAACTATAAAATAGTTTTGCGACGACAATTGACCCTCAAAAGCAAAAAAATTTCTGCTTCGCTTCGCTCAGTAGTCAAGTTCCATACTATGCATATTTTGCCCTATTTATTTTGCATAATGTTATTGAAAAAAAGTACAATAATTTTAATAAACAATAAGTTATACACATCAAGCAAAACAAACAAGCATATTTGGTTGATTTTTGTATATACCTTTCCCCCTCCTAAAATTTCTAGCCGCCCATAGCAATGGATCAATAATTTTTTCCATTTAGGTGCCTAAAAAACATGGAGATACTACTTATGTGCTTTGGTTTACTGTCTGGGCGTAGCCAGGGGTACAAAAGATCATTAAATCTCTTTTTTGTGAAATCCAGGCTCCGCCAATGTCTGATAATGGATTTTTAACTAAGAAAACATGTTTCTACCGCTAAAAACAGTAGATAATACGTTATTAGGTCAAAAACAGTGTATTATACAGCTTTATCTACGTTTATTCTTGCTGTTTTAACTGTTTCAAAAATTATGGGGGTAGGCTGCCCCCCAAATTTCAAAATTTTTTTTGTAGTGAAATCCGCCCCCCCCCCAAATGAAACCCTGGGTACGTCCCTGCCTGTGGGGTTAAACTGTTAATTTTAAATCTCAGGATCGTTCATTTACATTAAGATAATGATTTATTTTATTGATTATTATCAGTAATAGTATTATAAGTGTTGTGTTTTGGACTGTATTCTTCCACGTGAGACCTCACTTAACCAAACCATGAAGAAAAAAAATTAAAATATCAATGAATAAAACAATTTTTGTTATTTTTAGCTGCGCTTAAGTCAGGAGTCGGAAGAATTTTTAGTAAATCCTTTCGGTCTTCTTTATCACGAGGTCACTGCTAGCTCTTTAGTCAAAGTCAATATGGGTAAGTGATTTTTCGTTGTTGGTTTTTTAAATTTTATTCGCAGCATAGATTATACAATTAATTAGATTTTGATTAAAAATTAATTAAATTTTGATCAAAAAATAACGATGATTTCAGACCTGTGCACGGTCTGAAAATGCCCCCCGTTTTATTGGAGGATTTGCCCCCCCCCCCCCCGTTTTATTGCCCCCCCCGCCAAAAAATTAAAAAAGTACCCTAAAAATATAACGCCATTTTTGACCTATGATGACGCCATCATCGCGAATTTTTTGCAGTTTTTAGCCTATTTCAATGTATTTAAGCCATTTTAGACCTATTTTTACCTTATTTTCGCTTTTTTTGTCCCTTTTTTCCCTTTTTTTTCTCTTTTTTTTCTCCTTTTTTTCTCTTTTTTTCTTTCCCCTGCTTGCCCCCCCCCGTTTCATTGCCCCCCCCCCGTTTCTAAAAAAGTTGCCCCCCCCCCGCGCCCCCCCCCGTTTTGGAGATTGCCCCCGCCCCGTTTAACCCCGGGGGGGGGGGCAGTGCACAGGTCTGATGATTTTAATTTGTTTATTCAATTAAATTTAAAACGCCTTTAAAATATAAACTTCGTAATTTTTATTTATATGTATTTTTGGATGAGTAGCAGATTCTTCAACAAGTTTAAGCATGGACGCAGTTGCTTTAAACAATAAAAAGCTAAGCAATGAAAAGCTCTAACATGCAATATAAAAAAGGCTTTTTGACCTAAAATTAGCGTTTTTACCTATTTTTCCTAGCTTGCCAGGTTTTTAGGTTATACCCACACATGGGCTAGACGAGTTAGTACGGGGTTTGGGGGGTGAGGAAAGATGGGTTTGGGGTGGGGGAGAGTGGGTTTGTTGGGGTGAGGGGGAGGGTGTTTGTCTGATTGAAGGATTGGAAATTAACCACATTCTTAATTTTGGACACTTAGAAAAAAAAGTCGTGCTAATTTTAAATTGAAGTTTTGTTAAAGAGAACTGTTTTAAGCAATAAAAACTATAAAAATCCAATAAAATATCCTTTTTAATGTAAATTTTGCAGTTTTTTACATGGTTTTAGTTTAAAAATTGCAAAACAAAGGGTCAAATACACTCCAGAAAAAGAAACGATGTGGTAAAATTATGTTTCTTGAATTTTAATCCCTTCCACCTCCTCCGGAACAACTTGCTTATGTATTGGTTGGTATAGCCCCGTGCACATGCTTCGCATGCGATGCATGAAAGAAAACGCCCTTTGCCCAATATTATAATAAAACATAAAAAAAATTGTTTAGAGGGAGAAGTGATCGACGGTGGAAGTACAAATATGGGTATTAACGAATCTGGCTTCCGACTCCACGCAGCCATCCACAGGGCCCGGCCCGACGCCCGCTGCATCATACACCTTCACACTGCCGTCGTCGGCGCCGTAAGGACTACACTTGTTAGCTTTACAGTCGATATAGGATTGCCGAAACCGAAAGAACATAGCCTAGTAATGTTAGAGCCAATTTGGACGGTCATAGGTGCCAGTCCTGACCTAACTTATAGAGGGAATTATGTACCCTGGGGTACGTAAAGGCCCAAATTCGACTAGGGGCAAATCCTAGCGATTTCGAAAACTGACTTGGAGAGTATAATTTTGGGAAATGTCAAAATATGTAGGGTCCTTCAAATGGCTGAAAATTGTTATAATAAATGCTAATAAAAATGCTTTAAAGGTTGAAAAGTAAATTAAGTGATAATATATACTCGTTAACAAATATTATCACATTTTTTTATTTAATAAATTTTACAAAGAAGGCAAACTTTCTAAATTTTTTGAAGTTAGTAAATAAACGAAAAAGGCGGGAGTAAGAGGTGAAGAACAAGGGACAAGGGTTCGAAAAAATATGTGTGCTTGAGTTAGTTCAAACCGGAGTGACAAGTGACTACGCCTTCTGTGCGAGGTTACACCGTTACACTGTCACTTTTTGCTGCGGTATAAACGCAATTTCACTTGTCACTCCGATGGAAATCAGGTCTTAGTGTCTGGAGAAGAAGGGGCTTGCACTGGCGGGGGATACTTTTATCCTCTTCGGGCTCTTACGCCCCTACGGCTATCATGTATGGATATAACCCCAAAAACATATCTTAGATTTATATCTAAAATATAAACTGTGCGTGGACATATACGCGAAAATCAACGTAAAAAATAAAAGGTTTTGTTTAATTTAATAAAAATATCTTGTTTAATGTAATAAAGTGTTTTAGATAGCCGCCATGAAATGTGGACTTTTACCTATATGCCAAGAGGCTATGTCTGTTGGAAAAATTAGTTATCACGATTTTCAGGTAAATTATATTTAGAAATCATATGAATAAAACCAAGAAAAAGAACTTTTAAACAAAATTATATTTTTGTAACCTTTAAACTGTTATTACCAAAATATAGTTTTGAGTTTGTTTATATCTACCTGGACGTAGCCAGGATTTAAAAGAGGGGTTCGTCCAACCCTCAACAAATTTTCGGAAAGGTGGGGAGTCTAAGTTTAAACGTTATAAAAAAACTTTAAAAAATTTCTGCGCGTCGAGCAGAGTGTTTATTCAATTTTTATAGAATATAAATAATTTTGTTTTCAATTAGTTGTGATAACAATAAACCAAAAAATAGAACAAGAACAAAAAAAAATTTAGAAAACAAATTAGTACCTTGATTTCTGTTTCCCAAAACATTTCAATAATAAAGTTACTAAATTGACCAAGGGCGGAGAAATTTAAAGAATTGCAAATTTTAAATTTTCGAAAGGGATATCCCCCTCATACTCCGCTCTACAAGTGTTAAGTACTGGGACTCCCAAATTTTAAAGCAGGTTTTCGTGTACCTCAAATTTTAAGAGGGAAGGGTGTTGGCAGTTTTGTTGGGCTTTGTTTTTTTTTTGTTTTTTTTTTGAGGGGGGTTAATCCCAACCCTTGTCCATCTTTTATCATGAGATTTGCTTGATTTGCTTGCTTTATCATGAGATTTGAGAAAATAAAGCGGTAACACGTTTTGCTCTATAAAGCTTGGATGGAAACAATGTTAGCGGCAGATCGTTCCACAACGCCCATTACATGACACAGTTTACTGTGATCTGTCTTCCCTTTCTGTGTACCAGCGTAGAAGATGTGGCAACCACAAATAATGCATACACGGTAACATAACACCCATAAAATATGTATAATAATACTACATAGTAGCATTTATAGTAAAAGGTTTGTTTTTTTAATTTTTTAAAAAGTTTATTTGGTGGGTAAGTTATTGTGCTTATGTTTATTGGTTAACACCTTTATTTTTAGATATATATTCACACAAACATTACTATATACAAAGTAGTTGTCACCTCAGTGACTTGTTATAAATACTTAACAAAACTGAGGGGAATGGCCAAATACCAAATACCCCATTACCCTCTCTCCGCAGGCACTTCTGTGAATAATAAATTTTACCATGATATGATGACTTATAATTCTAAATTTAAAATTCTGTTGAACAAAAATTTTTATTTCCAATAACCAAAAATTTAACCTCTCCACCTCATTTTTAACGAAATTGTCATAATATAAAGAAGAACAGAAAGCCCTAATCTCCGTCATAATCTGTAAATTTTAAACACGTTTTTTATTGTTTTAGGGTAGTATTGATGAAGAATCAATAGTTAGTGATTTAGGACCTTCGAATAAAGTATGTTTGATTATTTTTAATAATATTAATGGAATAAAAACAAATTAAAATATTTCAGTTTTGATTTAGTTTCCTTTCGCCATTTTTTGCTTGTTGCATTTTAATTTTAATAAAAAATAGCGTATGTTTATTTTTTTCTTTCATTACCTACTGTTGTTTTGCGTAAAATAAAATCTATTTATTGTAATTTTTCATTTTTTGATGTCTAAAACTACAAAACACGAAAACGTAAGTTTCAACAGAAAAATACACTTTGACATATTAAAACAGTGGGGTGTTTTATTTAGGTTTTTCGCCAAGTAACTTAACCATTTTACGTTGGTTAACATTTTTTGCTTTAACGTGGCACTGTCACCAATCAATTTATTATTATCGTCAATCGTTAGTTATGAGAAACTTTTTTAATACAAAACTAAACCAATCTAATTTAAATTTAATATTTAAAAAAAGGTACACCAAATTTTAGATAAATCGGTCCAGTATTAAAAGAACAGTTCGCTTAGAGCAATTTAATTTGCGGCATGGCCCATTTAAAACTTCATAATTATGTGTAAATTTTTGCAAAAATTTTTGCACCTGAAGGTCTCTCTGGACAGTTGCAGAGCGTTTAATAGTAAACCAATTGCAAGAAAAAGCAAAAATTACCCTTGTTTATTTACACACAATTTAACTTTTGAATTATGATACTTATAGAGTATTATAATTATTTTAAAATATTGAAATGACAAAAATTTGACTAATTGACGAAAAGCAGGCAACAGATTCTGTTTACAATTATGATAATTTTGAATCTATGTAAAATAAATTTTAAAAATTATAAAAAAATCAAAAAAAAAAAACACATTAAAATCAAACATAATATTTGGCAAAAAAAGAAGTTTACAGTGGGAATCGATCTAGGGACCTTTAAAACATTTGACGACGCGCTAACCGACTGCGCCACGGCTGCCGATAATTCAGGAGTTATAAAAGCGATTTATAAACAAACTTTCGGAATATATCGATAAAACGCACGACACAATTGTTTTATACGTTAAAAAATACAAAAAACTATTATTCCTTCTAAAAATCATGAATTTCAATAAAAATATACTATCTGGAACTTTAAATTTCACGAAACTAAATTAAATCCACGTCTCACGCAATTTTGAAGAAATTAATCTCATTTTTTACGAAAAATAATTTATTAAAGCATAAATACAAAAAAGTATCCATTAATTTTTACGTACGTGAAAAAGGTAACGGTACCTCGTTATTGGAAGTATTTTTTTAAATAAATACTGAGCAGTGAATATTTTTAAGGGGTTAAAAAAATTTTGTTGCAATTCGATTTTTAATATCAATTATTTCAACTACTACCAATAATATATAATGAATGTACACTTTATAATCGTGGTATTTCTGCTTTTTTAACACTTATATTAATTTTTTATGGATACATTTCTGTATTCCGCGAGATTTCGTATGCCGAAAATCGCGATTTTCTATATTTAAGAAAACTGTCCGGAGAAACCTCAAATCCGGGAAAAATTGAGAATCGATCAATAATTAATTAGTGATTATATTATTATAATTTTGGTTCAATTGCTTGTTTATTTTATGGCCAGTAGTCATGTAACTATATCCGTGATGCTAAAGCTTTTTTGTTTGAAACAAAACCTAAAGAAAAGAATTATTTCATAATCTAGGTGATGTTGCTAAGAAACTACGGTTTTCTGGCCCTTGGTGAAACCTGTGAAGATGCCTTACATATAGCTACCAATATGGTCACCGCCTGTGAAACTCAGGTAGCTTATACCTTTATCAGCCCTAATCGTCGTTTCGTCTGGATTTTTCTTCGTATTGCTACACGAATAACGTTGTACCAATTATTTCTAGCAAAGTATGTTAGTGGGCTGCAATATTGGCTTCAGCAGAATGCTTGCTTGTACGCTTTTCAGTATCAACATTACGTTTTAGTTTTAACTTTGGCTATATATTATTTTGTAAAAAAGCTAATAAAAACACAATGTGCATTTTTATAATTACTGTAAGCAAACCTGTGCACGGTCTGGAAATACCCCCCTCGGTTTATTCGAGGATTTGCTCCAGCCCCTGCCCAAAAATGAAAAGGTACCCAAAAATTATGATGCCCTTTTTTACCTTTTATGACGTCATCATCGCGAAATTTTTGCAGTTTTCAGCCTATTTCAATGCATTTTAAGCCATTTTAGACCTTTTTTACATTATTTTCGCTTTTTTGTCCCTTTTTCCTTCTCTCCTTTTTTTCTCTTTTTTTTCTTTCTCCCCTGCTTCCCCCCCCCCCCTTTTATTGCCCTCCTCGTTTCAAAAAAGTTGCCCCCCCGTGCCCCCCGTTTTGGAGTTGCCCCCAATAAAACCCCGGGGGGGCAGTGCACAGGTCTGCTGTAAGTTCTTTTTTTAAAATAAGTTGATACTTTTTATTATTAATACATTTGGTGCATTGTTTGTTAATAAAAAAATTTGGTTTTAATTTTTTTGAATAGCTTCGATAAGAAATTTTTTTGTTTTTGGGTTTTTTTAAGTGCTAAATCACAAATCAATTATTAGTTGGTAGTATTAGATTCTGTTGAGTTAGACATTTGCATGTTCTTAATTTTTGTTGTTTTTTTTGATAGTTCTTTTAACTTGTTGTTGTTTTGTTAGAATGTATTTCATGTTTTTTCTTTGCCTAATTTATTTACTGTTTTTGTGTTTCATTTATAATTAAATGCTCTCTCTTCTTATGTCAAATAATAATAATATTCAATGAATTTAAAATGCCTCTAGGTTCAAGCTTTTTAAAATACTATTAATTATTATGGTAATCATCAATCCAACTATACTGTCGTACACAGTATAGCATTATGTTTTTATAAAATTAATGTTTTGAAATATTTCACAAAATTTTATTCCCACTAATGGTGTTGTATTATTATAAAATTAGATTTTTAAATAGTTCAAAATATTTTATTTCATTTTTAGGTTGAATTTTATACCCAGGTTTTGTTTAAGGTTCACTTTTTAGCTTTAGTAGTAATATTGAAAACTTTTTTAAGCACCACTAAGCGAAAAAACCAAAAAACCTTTGTATTAGATGTCAATTTTAACTTAGTTTGTGTAATCTGTTTCTGTTTTTGATCATGAAATAAGTTACCTAATCAAACTAACTAATTTCGTTTTAGTTGGGCAGAGCCTTGTATTACCGATTTTATAGGTGGAAATAATATAATACTTACTTGCCGAGCCTTTTTTTGAAAGGGAGCCGTCAAAAGACTAATTAAGTTCTGGAACAGAAATGAAATAAGTAGTTTATGTAAAAAAAGTGACAACTAAATTAAGACTAGTGTTGAGTATTTACCAAGCTTATCAGCATACATGGGCACGGGTAGGATGGGGGGTTGGAGGTGTTAACCCCCTAAATTCTGAGAAGGGGGTTTAACCCCTCCCCCCACTCAGACGTCTTTACAATGACTAACTGCCTCCAAGCTTAGGTTTTGAGGTCAAAATGAATGTTTTAAGCAATAAAAAGCTCAAAAATGCAGTAAAAAGGCTTTTTGACCTAAAATTAGCGTTTTTACCTATTTTATCTTCAAAATCGAAAAATGATATGGGTAAAATACACTCCAGAAAAAAACGATATGGGTATTTTGCGTTTCTTGGATTTTAACCCCCCTAATTTAGGGTTTAACCCCCCACTGCGGACCAACTTGCCCATCATATATTATCAGCATAGCATAACCCTCCTTCACACTGATCACTGTTTGTAATGTAATTTATTTTTTAAACGCACTTCGTTACGTGTTTTGGGATTGAATTGCAGGTTCTTTTCTGGCGTGGCAATGGATTTCTGGTTCTGGGGGAGACGATAGAGGAGTGTTTTTATTTGTCCCGTAATGTGATAGCAGCTTCGGAGCATCAGGTTGGCATTCGGAGTTGTCTAGTGTCTTTCTGTTTTCATATACTATTTTCTTTTTAGTTTTTCACTGCGCAGCTGAATGAATTTTGTAAGTAGAAAAAATATATCATAACGTTGCTTTTAGTGTAAGAAAACTTTAACGATGTAGAAATAAGTGTTATTAAACATAATTATTATAAACACCGGCGTAAAGACTCGGATGATTTCTACTACTGAAGCTACTTTCTGGGTAAAAGGCTTTGTCAATTAACTCATGGTTTATTAAAAAACCAGTCAAACTTTTAAAAGTTTTGATTGTTAAGCAAATTAAAAGCATCCATTGGCTGTTAAATCAAGTTTTTTTTATATAACAAAAATTATGAAATAAATTTATGTATCCAGCGATATAAGCCTATTGCATGTAAGATTTAAGAGTTAAGCTCTTTAAAATCAGATTGGTGTATTTCAATCAAAAAAGAAAATTTTCCATCGTGATACTAGAAGCCTATAAAGTGGAAAACATTACTTTTCCTTTGTTTACATGAAGATTTGCTGTAAAAATACGAAGAAAAATCTAGACGAAATATTGTTTGTATTATTAATCATGGAAAATGTGCAATCGGTTAATGTAATCTAAGTAGTATACTGATTTAAAAAATTCTAAACAGAAAAACAATTTGTGGTGGTAAGTATATCAAAAAATCTGAATTTTTTTATATAATATTGTAAAATATGTGTAATTTAGATAGCTGTAATTTTTTTAAAAATATTTTAAACTTATTTTTAATGTTTTGGGCTTTGTGAAGTTTCTATCAATTTTGTTTTATTTTAATCTTACTATTGTTACTTTTAGAACGAATATGCTAAATTTTAAAATCATTCCAAATACTTTATATTTCTAAAATACCTATTTTGTAACAAAAAAGTTACCTTTTCATTTTAAATTAGGCAAGTAAAAAATTGCATTAAATAGTGTACAGCTTTAAATAGCTTTAATATCTTTATATTTTCTGCTTTTCTAAACTCGAAAACATTCATAATTTAGGACAATTAAGGGCATTATTTTATTGGTATTAATAAAATGTTAATTACAGATTCGTGCCGCAAGGGCGGGTCTGGATAATTTAATTATTCCTTCCGCCGAAGCCCAACAGAAGTGCTACGATTCCAACACTAGAGATGTAAATAAACATAGTCCGTCCAAAAATGGAGAACCCGGTTTGTTTTAGTGGTTTCTTTTTTAATTTTAATCTTTAGTGCCTTATTTTTTTGTAATCAATATCGTTAAGGTTATTTTGAAATTAACGGTTAAGAATTGATTTGTCAGTATTATTTTTCATTTTTATCTCTGATTTAAGTCCTAATCTTTCTGTAGGGTTTACGTTTAGTTTTACATTTAAGTCATTCCCGTAATTGCCTTTTCTTCGGTTACAACCGTGAAACGTTCGTGCAACCTATGTCATACTTCCGTCATATCTAAGTTTTTGTGCGAGTAGTGCCCAGTGAGCGAGCAAATTGAAATGGTTAAAGCAGTACGGTGGCAATATGCGGTTTTTTGTCACAGATACACTGTATTACGTAGGATATTTCATGTTGCAAAATTTGCATATTACTACCGTACAGCTTTAACCTTTTTAAGTTGCTCGCTCACTGGGCACTATTTGCGTACGAAAAATTATGTACGGCGGAAGTAAAACCTAGGTCATTTGAAGCATACATGGGCACGGGGGGGATTGGGGGGGTTAACCCCCCAAATTCTGAGAAGGGGGTTTAACCCCCCCCTTCCCACTCAGAAGTGGGTGGGAGAAAAGGTTAACCCCCCAATTTTGGAAAAATGAAGAAAAAAAATGTGTTTAAAATGACTTCTAACTGCCTCCAAACTTAAGTTTTGAGGTCAAAATGAATGTTTTAAGCAATAAAAAGCTCAAAAATATTGTTTTGGGGGGGGGGAAGAGGGTGTGGGGGCCTGAGGGGGACCCCCGTCCCCCCCCAAGATAAATCCCCGGGGGCGGAAACTCCCCCAGAGCCGCGAGCGGAGCTGGGCGCCCCCCCTGGCGGCTGGAGGCCGGGCCCCCCCCCCGCCTCGGAGTTGTTGTTTCGCCCGCAAAGGTCCGGTTAGAGGAGTCAGGCCTAAGGGGCAGTAGGAGGTCTGCGAATCAAGAAGAAAAAAAACACTAATGGGAGAATAGAATGCTGAAGAAAGGACCCCCCCCCCCCCCCCCCCCCCCTGAATCGAGATCCCGCGCGCCGCCCCCCCCAAAAAGAGGGGGCGGCGGGCCCCCCGGGCCCGCCCCCAAAAATTTGGCCCCCCCCCCCCGGGTGCGGACCCCCCCCCCTAGCGGACCCGACCAAAAACATCTATGATTATAAAAAGGGCTTTTTGACCTAAAATTAGCGTTTTTTACCTATTTCTCCTTCAAAATCGAAAAACGATATGGGTATTTTGCGTTTCTCGGACTTTAACCTCCCCCCCCTAATTTGGGGTTTAACCCCCACTCCGGACCAACTTGCCCATGTATGATGTGAAGAGCTTACCGCGGTAAGGTTTACGTACGACATTTGTCATAAGAAAATACCACCACCGTAAGACGAAGATTTTACCTTTGTCGTACAAAGGTTTCACGGTTGTAGCGAGGGGAAAGGCCTTTACGGGAACGGGTTAATTTGTCATTGTCATTTACTTTTTAGGCAGCAAAGTTCATTGGAGATGTGGAGAGTTAGAATGGGAAGCTTGGATGAGAGTTTTAGATAATGCGGTAAGTATAAAATGATTTAAAAAGAAATGATTTTAAAGTTTACGGTACTGTGTATTGTGTTTTTTTTAAATTTAAAAAAAACGATGTGGCTTAAAAAGTTAAAAATGCTGCTTCACAAAGAAACACAAGAACATGTTTTTGCAACGAATAGTGTTTGTTCTGTGATTATTTAGGGGTTTCGAACGGGGCATCTATATCGACAACCTGTTCTTCGAGGAAAAACTACAGCAACCGGTCATCATCAGTCAGATGTTGAGGTAAGTAGGCTTAATAATAAATGTTTATTATTTTTATTGTAGGCAAAACCAAGACTGAAGAGAATGTCAGACTTTGGACTAATTTTTTGACAAAAAGTTTTTGCTAGAAAAATGTCGCACTTGCAAAATTTTGTGCGACATTTCTAGCGAAAATCTGTCATTTTTGCTAGTTTTTCCGCACAGAGATTTTTAACACAGGGTTAGTTTTCTTGCAGTGGAGACTGCGACCTTTTTTGCACTCAATACTGCTTTATTCGCACTGCGATTATTTTAGCAGTGCGAGACTGGCTTCACAACAAAACAACAAAAAAAAGAATTAAAACCAAAAGATTGTTTTTAAATGTGTAAAAATCATTTTTTGACGTTAAGATTTCAATTTGTTTGTTTTTTTTTAAATTAAATAAATTGACTTTTCAGGGTTTTAAAACTAAATAAAATAATTTTCAAAGTGTTTTACGCCGTTGAAAGAGACTACCGGCGCCTTTATTTTTTGTTGTGCAGCCGGAATCGCAGTGCGAATAGCAGTATTGGCTACAAAGAAAGTCGTTGTTTTTACTGCAAGAACACTGACACTGTTTTAAAAATGAAGCAGAAAATGGCGAATTTTTGCTAGAAAATTCGCACAAATGTTTGTAATTGCAACTTTTCTAGCAAAATTTTAGTCAAAATTTAGTGTACCATACCTGTGCACGGTCTGGAAATCCCCCTCCCCCCGCTTTATTGGAGTATTTGCACCTCCCCCCGTTTTGTTGCCCCCCCCCCTTCTCGCCAAAAAATAAAAAATTACCCTAAAATTATGGCGCCATTTTTAACCTATAATGACACCATCATCGCGAATTTTCTGCAGTTTTTAGCCTATTTCAATGCATTTTAAGCCATTTTAGACATATTTTTACCTTATTTTCGCTTTTTTTGTCCCTTTTTCCCTTTTCCGTTTTGTTTTCTCTTTTTTCTCTTTTTTTTCTTTCCCCCCTGCTTGCCCCCTCCCATTTTATTGCCCCCCTCCTGTTTCAAAAAAGTTGCCCCCCTTTTGGAATTACCCCCAATAAAACCCCGGGGGGGCAGTGCACAGGCCTGGTGTACTGTTGTTCCCTTGTGTTATAATCTTCTTGCTAAAAATCAACATAAATGAACATGAGATGATCTTCCAAACATAGGAACAATATTTAATAAAATAAAGAGTTCATATCTTCGTAAATGATAACTCCATAATTAGAGAATGGTTTTGTGGAAATCCTCACTAAATAGATAAAACTTAAACTTGTTAAAGTTTAATATTTGCAATAATAAATGAAGATTGCGTAGGTTCCACCGGCCGCGACGTCTTACGGCATGTTGGAGGAGACGGATGCGGAGTCGGCAGCGGCCCAGAAATTAGCCCAAATGCGACGAGAATCGGAAAAGACTCGATGGCTCAACTCACCAAACGCCTATCAGAAAGTGGAAATACTCGAAAGCGGAACTTCCGAACCCAAGAAAATCACTAAGGTACATAATTACTATGTTATAATGTTTACAAGTCTGCGCTGTAAACTTGTCACTTGTAGATGGTGAGCGGTGGTTAAACCGGAAGCAAACATTGCGGTGATGGTGCATAATGATAAGAAAAATATTAGTTCTGATTATAAGTTTTTGTTAATTAATTACACGTACATGCTTATTGTTCCCTGTATCATGTTGAATCAGCATCTTGTTTAAAAAAACCCTATCCAGAAGACTTCTTAAAAAATTAGAACATTCTCGTTTCGTTTGATTGCGGAAAATCAAAATAAAAAAATAATTTGACAATGCAGATTTTACTAATAATATGGATGTAACGATTTTAATTAAAATGGTCCTTATATTGGTTTAGTGTTTTATATAGCTATCTAAATTTTTGCTAAAAGCAATTTTCCTTTTCAGGCTAATGCTTGCATTTTAATGAACATCCGCAAATATGTTATTGATTTATATTTTAGGAATGAGAATCTAAAGTTTAACAAATACAAAATTCTAATTTATGCAACCAAAAAGCTCGGCAACCTTGCAACGTAGTAGTGTAATAAACATAAATTCGGCCAGCTTTAACTTCGGCCACCGGTTGTTTTTGTCATGCGCAAAGTTATGAAATGAACTGCGCATGACCAGATAGATGACATAACCATCTATCTTATTATACGCAATTAATTTCATAATTTTGCCCATGGCAAAAAACAACCGGTGGCCGAAGTTAAGACTGACCAAATTTATTTCAGTTAACCTAAATAATTAATTATTTTGCCAATTAAAAATTCCACTCAATGTTTGTATAGTGGGTTGTGAAGTCAAAATCGGAGACCGACGCTAAACGCTCAGTAAGTTATTAGTGCGTAGCTCGCGCTTTTCGCGGCGCTTTTTGTTACTTGTTTTATCTAGTGCCATTTCGCAAAATTAAGCCACTTAAAAAAAACTAAAATCCAAAGTAAATGTATTTTAGGTTATTTATGAATGTTCGCGGGTTTTCAGTCATCAGTGTTCATTATTCAACTCTGCGTATCGTTCAAACAATGTTGAAAACCAAACAACCCAGTATTCCCTTCCTGATTTTAAACTTGTTAACCCAAGGTTAACTCACCAGTCAACAACTCCATAAAAACGAAGGAATACGAAACTAGCCCCTACCCTCCTATTTCTCTTGGATCTGTTTTCTAGCCTTCAAAGGACTATTTACCTGAGTTAGCCAATCCACCCTCCCCCTCCCCACCTTCATTCTTATCGCTGAATATTAGTCTCATCGTTTTAATTAGCTCCTTTTGTTGAATGCTCACCTTGCGGTAATTCTAAAAAAAAACAGTGTTTCATTACCATAATAAACAATGGCTTAATTTTGTATTATAGTTATTGAGCGACCCAATTTATAATTATAAACTATTTTTAACCTTTTAATAGGAATTTAAATAATGTGGTTAATAATTATATGTTTTTCTCGAGTTAAAATTCTCCTATACTTGCATGTTTCATAAAATTTAAAATTTAAAGCATCGAAGAGGTTTTTTTATCAATCGGAGTAAGTGCTCAGCAATTTATCCCTTAATATAAAAAAATATAAAAAAGTTTAAAAAAATTTAAAAAAACTATTTTGCTAGCAGTAGAAAAAGCGCCACAGTGTAGAAAAAGCGCCACAGTAGAAAAAGCGCCACAATTTATCAAAAATAAATTTTTTTACCACAGTTGTACAAGAATTATTATTTTTAGTGGGTGCAAGATGCCACCAGTCCACAACACTCGACAACTGTAAAGATCTCTGATACTCACCAATTTAGCCCATTGTCTGTGAATCCAAAAGAATTTAAAACAAAACAAAAACAAATTAAAGTAAGTAGTATTTTTTATAAATCTTTTATAAATTAAAAAAATTCAGTTTTATTTACAACATTCATAAAGCGTGATTTTTTCATAAGGAAAAAACTATTCGCGACTCTTATTGGCTATCAAAACAAAGTAAGCTCCGCCTTCCAGCTTTTGAATGTAACTGAACAGCATATTCTACGTAGTACATAGCCAATAAACAGTCTAAATTAGTTTTTTTTATTCCCAACCAAGATAATCGTCCATTATATAAAAGGATCTTATGGATAAATAAATTGATTATTCAAAGTCTTTAAAGAATCCCTTACATGTTTAAAAAATTAAAACGCCGATAAATCTGTTCAATAAGGGAAAACAAACAGAAGCTTTTATTCTTTATTGTTTTTATATTAATATGGATTTTAAATTTTTGACACTTAAAGCAGAAAAATTATGTTGATTTAAAATAACATTTATTACTTAAATCCGAAATTTTTAAAATAAGCTATAAATATTGCATTTATCAGAAGACTATTATAATCTATGGAGAGCATAACAGACAAAAACGAAACTTGACCTCGTGAAATTTTCAAATTTATTTTAAAAAGTTGTTTAACTTACCGCCAGAATAGTGGTGTGATGTTGAGGATTATTAGTAAAGCAATCCATTTGTTTTACTTCTTCATTTTTAAGAACTGTGCACGGCCTCGCAATAGTTGAGTTGTAATTTAATTTAAGTTGAGTAATTTGAATTCTGGTAATGAGTTTTACTTTTAAAACAGGTGCATACCATTAAACCTTTTCCTATCATTCTCCTGTATAATGTATCAGACTTGTGCACTGCCCCCCGGGGTTTACACGGGGGGCAACTTTTTTGAAACGGGGGGGGGCAAGCAGGGGGAAAGAAAAAAAAAGAGAAAAAAGAAGGGAAAAGAGAAAAAGGGACAAAAAAAGCGAAAATAAGATAAAAATAGGTCTGAAATTGCTTAAAATACATTGAAATAGGCTAAAAACTGCAAAAAATTGCGATGATACCGTCATCATAGGTCAAAAATGGCGTCATAATTTTAGGGTACTTTTTCATTTTTTGGCGGGGTGGGGAGGCCAATCCTCCAATAAAACGGGGGGGCATTTCCAGACCGTGCACAGGTCTGATGTATAGTATAGCACATATGACACAAAATACCGTGATATGTTTTAATTACTTTTGTAGGAAGCCAGAAGAACAGGAGATGTTTCGGCTGGTCCAAAATCCCATGTTTTAGATGGCGCCACATATGAGGATTTCGCAAGAATGAATGTAATTTTTTAAAAAGTTTTTTTAAATATTTTTAACTATTTTGATTGTTATTAATTTTATTATAAAACATTTTACTTAGTTGTATTTTAAAGTTAGAAGAATTGTGTGAATATTTTAGAGTGTCATAAAAAATTATATGCCGTTTATGGTATGATATAAATTAAATTCTACTTTTATTTGAAAGTAGATAGTAAGCTTGCGGTTTGGGCGATTTTATTAGTTGTTTCCGTGAGTTTCTAATCTTTGCTTATTTAAAAATGATTTCTGCACGTGAGCTTATTGTTACGGTTAAATTTATAAGTGGATTAAAATTGAAATAATTTAACTTTTTTAACTTTCAAAAATTATATTTTTTGTTCTTTTTTTGTTTTAATCCTAATTTGGTTAAAATTTTCATTTTTACGTTTGAGCATTTAGCACTTTTCTTCTGGCTCGACTATCATTACTTAAATAAATAATTTTAGTGCATAACTTTAACTTTTGTTGAACGGTTTTATGACAGTTGACTTTACTTGAGAAATGACATAAGAATGTAATCAGAAATAGAATTCGTCGTTACTCTGACAAAATGAGTCAGATGTGTCGTAAAATACTCGTAACTGTGACTCTTTTTATATCTTAACACACAAATAATCTAAACAAAATAAGTCAGAGTCACGTTAATTTTATAATGATTGTGTCTCTTTGTGTCAGAGTAACAACGAATTTTAGTAGTATGATAAAATGACTATAAAATGTGAATGGTTAGTTTATAATGGTAATAGTTTTTGTGCTTTATAAGTACAAATTGTTATTGTTAAAATTAAATTTATTTAGGATGCCGAATTAAGTGGTAACCAAGAAAAAATAATGATGATAGGCACTGCTAGTAAAGGAATTATCGAAAGAGATTTCCAGCATAATGCACAGGTAAATTCAGTTACTTATTGCATCCTAGATTTTAAAACCACACTATATACTTTATATAAAAACACAATATACTTTGTTCGTTTATTTTGTATGGTCGCGGGCAGGTCATTTGACTAGTAAGTAAATAGCATAATATCACACTAATATGTCTGAAAAATCATTTTTAAATGGTCGTAAAACCATATTTTGTATCAAAAAAGAATTAAATTAGACTCTCCATGTAGTTAATACCTCATTGAAATCAATCGTTTAATATTTAATATTTAATATTCTAAAAAAATAATCTAAATGCTTAAAGAGATATTATGCCTTGAAAAATTTGACTTCGATCTTTTCAACTTCTATCTTTTTAAACATCAGAAAACGAAGGATTTTAGGCCACAAAACTCTAATATGTTGATTTTGGGCTTAGTTGAGCAGGTTTACAGTGTTGTAGTTTAGAATATTTAGCGGTTTCCAACACTTTATGGTACCAAAGCGGTGAGGTTGAAGTGAAAATAGCCTTTTTTAAAACAAGTCAAAACTAAAGTAAATGATTTTGTTGAATACGCATAGTTTGGGGTTCTCAAAAAAATTTTCGCGTTAAAAAAACATCTTTTGTCATGTATGACTGAGTCAATGAGACTGCAGAACTTGATATTGCTTTAGGTGTATCGGCAGATGTACGCTCCTAATCCGTTCACAAGCGAAACAGATGACGATATCCAGCGCTACATGGCTGAGGTGAAAGCCAAGACCGCCCCTGCCGCCGTCAAGGAAGCCGATCACCACAGTCCCACCGAGACCGAAAGTCCCACTGGTGGTATGTCAAATAATCGATATCAAATAATAATAATAATAGTCAAATCTAACCAGTGTCACTTCTATTTCCAAGTAATCAATCAAAACTCGGGTTTAGGAGGCCTATTACTCTTTTTATTTATCTCTTCAATAGCGACAAACCCGCATATTTTAACTCTCTGCCAAAAACAAGTTCGCGAATTTCTGAAGTTTGTTTGCTGCGTGCTGAGAAAAGAACTTCAGCCGTATTGTGTTTTGAAAACTTTTTGAATGAAATCTCATTCTTGAAGTGTTTCAAGTCTCCCAATTGAAATGAGGGTCGCTTTTTTCAATTTTGCGAAACCCCCTGAACCACATCCACATGCCCATCTGATTCAACTCTGAAACGCTATCAGATCAGATTACGTAAAATAACCAAAAAACACCAAATTAGTTCATTATCATGTTTTAAGCAATTAATTGTTTACAAAACAGTTGTTTTTCACAAGATTGTCGGGGGTTTTGTTTGTTTTTTCTAACCTTATATATTTACGTCTAACAATAACGTATCATTTTGACACATAAGTGTAATCAAAAATAACTTCACGATTTTAATTGTACATTTACTGCACTGCATTAACATTATAATAAACTTTTACTAACAAAAACCTTAGTTCAGTTCCAAACAAAATTACACGAAATATTTGCGTTATTTGAGGAAAAGAAAATAACAATAAAGATTTTAATTTTTAAAAATATCACATTTTGGCAAAGATTAAATTAATAATTACAATTTTATCAATGTAATAATAGCTAACATATCCACAAAAAGCTTTCATTTTTTACTATTTAACTTACAGTTTACACAAAGCCTGGGCTAGTTTGTTCATTTTGGTAATCACTTTAATTAAAGATTTGGTAATTTATATTGTTAAATGTGCACCTTTACTAATGCGTCGGGGTTTTAAAATGTTTGCTGTCGAATGTTTTGAAAAAAAAACAAACACTAAATGAACTAACTAGAGAAACTGGGGGTTGTGTGATTGTTAAATGGGCGGTGTTGGTTTCAGAGACAATTTCCTTGATGCAGGCGGCTCGTGATCACAGACCGGTGAAATCAGTGGACGAAGAGGCGCCTAAACCTCCCGCCGCCCCCAAAGACCAGAAAAAGTCACCCGGAAAAGGTATAACCCTTCTCCTCCGTACATATCCTCTCTTATTATCGGTTGTGTTTCTCCCTTCATTACCGCTGTGTTTACCACAAGTAATATTTATGTTTAGCATAAGTGTATACAAAAGGCTAACATTTTGTTGCAATTTAATATACAAAAAGTCATGAACCATTAAAATTTAACATTTCAACAAAAAAAAAAGTAAAAATGTATTTATGGCGTTTAAGCTGATTAATCATCGTAAATTCTATTTAAATGTTTAAAATTACAAGCACACAGCAGTTAATTGAAGAAAATAAACAAACCGGTAAGTGACCAACAGATTCTTTAATGTACGCGCTCAGACTTTAGCCAAACGTTTATTTTAAAGAACACGTATACAATTTATTTAATTATATTTATATACAATTTAGCGGTCCGTTATTTAAATAAAAACTTTAAACAATGTATAGTATTAATCATACAGTTACAAAAAATTTAATTAAAGAGTCTTTTGAAGTCTTCCCTAGTTTTGGCCCATTGTTAGAAGAATAAAAACTAACCAGCTACCTGCACTAAAAAATTTAAAGTTATACTCATAGTTGTACAGCGGGCGTATATTCAGCCCCGTGCCGTGCCCCCCCCCCAAAAAAAATCCGAAACTGCAGACATTTCTCCTCCTAAAATTTCTCCTCCTCCTTCTACCCTATCAAAAATTTCCACTGTATACCACGATTAAAATTTTACCGGGTGTACCGCTGCTTCCCTCCCCCCTCCTAAAAAATGCCGAAAGCTGTTCACCTATGGTTATTCAAACATCTATTGTCTCTCGATCTTGTTGCATTTTGATGCGTATCATCCGGATTTGTGGCATTTCAAACAAGTTTCGGCCAAAATTTGCCCCAAAAAAATCGGCTCAAAATTTTACAGCAATATATTTTAAAATTTCCTTTTTAGCGGTTTAATACTTGAACCCTCCCATAGCCATATCAGGAGTTTTCCCACTAATCCTAAGTTTCAGATAATATGGGGTTGGTCAGCAGTTTCGATTATTTTTTTTGTGTGTACCCCATCCACATTTTTAAATATTTTAATAAGTTTCCCCAACAGGAATTTTTTATAATTATTTTAGCTAATATAAAAATACAACACTAGCTTTTCATGCTATTTTGTTTACCTTTAGGATGTACCTTTAAAATCTATATATTTTCCTGTGTTTTTTTTTTTGTTTTTTAAACTTTTGATGTATGAATCTAAAAACAAATTTTTAAAATATCCAATTTAAAAAAGACCTGTGTTTTTAAAACAGGGTAGCGTCTCAGAAATTAAATTAAAACAAAAATTAAGTTATTTTATGCTGTTTAAGACTTAAAAAATTGCGTAAATAGAATTGTTTTAAGACATGCTTTCACAACTTGAAAGAATTGCTAATATAGAATTAAACAGCCCAAAAAATTTTGAGCTAATTGGAAAACTTTTTTTAAGATTAAAAATATCATTTGAAATTTAATCAAATAAAATTTTAGAAATACGTTTACTTTTGGCTGAAATACTAATGTCTTTGAAGTTAAAACGATTATTAAATATACTAAAAAATTCTGAAAGAAAAAAAAATTGCATCTGCATCTATTACACCATATCTGCTTTTTTTTGTTTTAAAATTTAAAGAAGTTATTATCTCATCCCAGTTTTACAAACAAAGATTTTGACGCAATAATTTTTTTTTAATCGTGAAACATCGTTCAAACGCTAAAAACAAAAAAAAAACAGACCCGGTTTCAAATCAGTTGACGAAACTCATTCTAGTTCTATCTAGTTCTTGTTAGAAAAACGACAAAAGCATACCTTCTATCTTTTTCACCCCACCCCTCCTTGGTACGGCCATTCGTGATATTGCAGTAGAAATTAACGTTCGTTTACTTTGCGTAGATTTTCTCTATTTCTCACAACCAAATCTCATTTAAAAAATTTTAATTTTTGTTATCACGGGAGTATAAATTTTTTAAAAACATTTTTTATCAAGGTCTAGTTAAAAAACAACATAAACTTTTGTTGTAAACAGCATAAAATACCACCAACTAGCTTGCAGCATTTAAGAAAACACAAAAAAAAGCTTTTTTTATTTAAAAATTGGATAGTGAAATAAAACAGCTTGGAGACTAATATAATTGCGTTGATTTCAAACTATGCAATAGGCTTTCAAGTAAACTTTCCTTTTTGAAATATTTTTATAGTTTCACAAGTATTACCATTAGGTTTCGTTTGTCTCCATAAAACTTGAATTTTCGAATTTTTTTTTAAACAGCTTGGCAAAAACAATTATAAATGCTAATTTTTTTTAAAATTAGCAGTTAAAAACACAATATATATTTATATTTTTAACAATATTTTAAGTTTAATCACTCTGATTTTTTTATCCCGTTAGTTACAGTTTTTATTTTAGTAGATATTAAAATAAAATGGAACCGACACTTTATAGCTTTTTTATACTATTGTTTTAGTTTGTATTTTTTCATTTTGTTGTGGCATGAGATTGGCATGAAAATTTGTTTAGTTTTATCTTACTGACTCGACTGGTCACAACCGTATTTTTAAAGGCAAGCACTAAAAGACACCTACCACACCTACTACACCTACTACACCGACCGACCTAAGCAACCTAAGCAAAACCTCAAAATCAAACAAAACATTAAATTTAGCTTGATTTTAAGGTTTTGCTTAGGTTGCTTAGGGAAATTTTTAGTAACAAGCTTAGGTTAGCTTAGTTTAGGTCGGTCGGTGTAGTAGGTGTAGTAGGTGTGGTAGGTGTCTTTTAGTGCTTGCCTTTTTAAAACCGTCAGGTGAACATTTTATTATAAATCAATGAGTAATGTTATTTGATTACAATAAATAAAGAGTTTTTTTGTGTTAAATTTATTTAAATTGGGATGAATTTAGCTTTTAAAAAGCTATCTCTAGCTTTGCATTGTACCTAAGCTAAATCCTTGTTATTATTTTCAAACGATAATCCCGGCTTTTACATCTAGCTAAAAGGAGCATGTCAATCAATGTGTTGATGTACACAAAATGTTTTTATTCCTATATATCTTGTTGATTGAACAACAAACTAAAATGTGATGAGCCAAAAGCTTTGGCAGAAAAAAAATAAATGATATCGTTATTTTTTCGCCGAAAGCACAAACAAGCACTTGTTTTATAACCCAAATAAAGAATTTAAAACGTTTGTGTACAGATTTTAGTGTTTGTATTGTTTTCTACGTTTTATGTATTTTGGACTAATTTGATATTTTGTTTTTACTTACACAGAGTTCACTAAAGAGACGACTTTTGATCCGAAAACCAACCAGGCCACCACAAGAATCACAAACAAGAAACAACGTACGTTTTTTTATATTATAAATATTAATACAAGAAAAAGATCGAACTTGTTACGGGCTGTACTGTTTTTAATACGAGATTTTTGCTTCGAGCATGTCACAAAAAGATTGGACAAGAATCTAAACCCGGTTACACTATTACAAAAGCTCTTTAGTTTGTAATAAAACTATACAACATATCTTTTTAGTTAACCTATATAATTTCCGCAGTTAAGGTGTAGTTAACTGGGCTAAATATTGCTAAATTTCAATTGGTACTATGTTATTTTTTTTCTTTTGATCATAGTAGGCCAGTGGTTTTAGAGTTAAAGTGTGTTCAAAAACAATCTGGAAAAAATTTAAATTAGCATATTTCACATTTGTAGAATCGGCTTCAAATCTAGTTCTTTCATTTGCTATAATAAGAAATTGGTACAAAATAAGCCCTTTTTTGCGAGGTATGCTCATTTAATTTTTTCCCAGTTACACATTAGTTTTATACTTTTTAGTGCAATTAAGTTTATTTAAAAAATATTAAAATTAGAATTAAAAACCACCAACAAAAAAAATGTAAAACTAACTACTAACGTATTATGACGAAAAGGCCTAAAAACACTCAGAACGATGGCGCAATATTAAGATTCTTATCCAATCTTGTGATATATTACGCTAAGGGAAAAAAGTTTATTATTGGAAATATTTGTCACTTTGTCACCAATAAATATGTTGGGTTCTTTTAGTAAAAATTTTTTATTAAGCGCGTAAAAAATAACAGCTTCCTGTTAAGGTTCCTGCTTTTTAAGAAATTTAAAAAAATATTTTTCTAACTGCTTGGTGCTAATATTAATCTGCTTTCCAATGCTTATTAATTACTTTTTTCAATTCTGGTAATGTTTGATTAAAAAAAAAGAATTGCTACAGAAATTGATTCTCACGTTTTCAATTTAGAGTTTTAAAGTTATATACGACGTAACAAAATTGTTTTGGCGAAGCAATATTCTTTTGTTTTTTAACTTTTTTCCTTTTTGATTTATTGACTAACATTTAAACTTTCGAATGCACAATTTCCAATGTTTTTTGAATTCTTTGTTATAGTTTTGACATTTTAAAAATTTAATATGATTTTTTGGTTTCTCTTTGTCTCCAAATGGATTTTAAATTTTATTTAATTTAGATAATTTGTTAAACTGATGCTTTTGCCTAGTTTGTATTGCAAATTTTATAATGTGCACTTAGCTTGGGTAAGCGGTCATTGTACACTATTAAAAGACAAAACATAAATCTAAAAAGTATATGAAAACTAACACAAAAAATGTAAACAAATAATTTGTCAAAAGGGCAAAAAAGCCGAAAAAATATTTTAATAAAAAAACTGTTTTTCCCCAGTTTTTTTAATGATACAACTCAAAATAAATTAGCGCGTTTTCTGTTAATCAGAGTTTTGAAAGACACTAAATTTAAATATCGAACTACAATGTCAAGACGACAACAAAGAACTAAAACTTTAACTAGGTTGTGTTGTCTTTTTACAATGTCAAGACGACAACAAAGAACTAAAACTTTAACTAGGCTGTGTTGTCTTTTACTGAATAAAAATTGTCTTCAAATTTCAAAACTAATCAAAACAGTATTTTACCACCATTCACTATTAACAATTAGTACTAACTACATGATTTTTAAATTATTTGTTGGTTACTTAACATAATAGTGAACAAATGTCATTGTTTTAATTTCTTATCAATATGGCCTAAAATATTTCAGTAAACAACTGCACAACCAACATTTGGTTTCCCTATAGTAATATTGTATTTTATTTCCTAAGTTTTAATTCTTCTAAAGTACCTATATTTAGTAATTTTTATATTTTATATTTTTTTGTTTATTTTGATTACAAACAGCTATCAAATTAAATATACAACAAAAAAAGATTTTAACCACCGCTGTTCTTTTGGATCAAAAAGATTTATGTTAAAAACCGAATTGCCTCTAAAAAACTTAATGGAATCTTGTTAATTTCCAAATCCGAACTTTTTTACATTTTTTTGTAACTTAGGTTTTTTACATAGTTAAGACAAAACCAACCGTATTTTTTAAAGGTTCTTCTGTTTAAATTTCTGGGAAAAAATAACTTGGTCTTTATTGGTTTTTACAGGGATTTTAATGTTTTGATAATTTTGTTTTTTTGCAACAAAACCTGGGCTAAGGATACTCCATTAATTATATTATGCGAACGAGATATAGGTTTTGTTGAGATATAGCTTGTCTGGGAAAAATAGCAGAAAAAATGCTTAACTAAATGAAATAATTTAGTTTGTATTAAGTCTATGAAAACTAACACAAAAAAATGTAAAAAAATAATAAGTCAAAAGGGCAAAAAAAGCCGGAATATGTTGTGTTTATTTTCAAAGTTTTGAAACACTTTGTATCGAAGGAGCTACTTCGTTTGAATAAAATTAGGTTCCAACGACGAAATAATCTGCGTATTATATGTAAAACCAAGAAACACCCTGCTTCAGGTTATATAAAACAACCATTTTGTAACTTTCTCCTGGTGCAAAATTTGCAAAATTAAAAACTGGTTTGGTTCCTTTCACCGCTTAAAATAAACTCCCGATATTATCAATTATACACAATTATATTGGTACAAACATTCCTTTACTTTAAAAAAATGTAGCAGTTTTTTGAAAATAATTTAAAAGAATTAATTGTATGATTTTTTAAAATATGATTTTCAAATGGAAAGAGAAAACGGAAACGCCGCTTACTGAAATTTATGTATTTATATAATCATTAATGTAAAGTGTAAAGTGTTTTTGTTGGATTCATCAAAAAACATAACAATTATAAATAATGAGGACCTTAATTTTACAGATTTTTTCAAAATCAATAGAAATTTAAAGAAGCAGTATCGTGGTCCTCTGATTACTAATAATTGTTTTTTAAATTATTTCTCACTAAATAATCCAACAAAGACACTGCTTGATATTTTATGTGATGCAAATAATTTAAAACCCTGTATGTTACTGTGTTTGGGTTGCTTGTCCCTGTATGTGAGTTAGAGCGTACCTAGACTATAATGAAAAAATTAAGTAAACATAAAAAATTTGAAATTATTATGTATAAAACTGAGCACCAAAATCAGTCGATTAATTATTGAATCAGAAAGCTTTAAATTATTTTTAGTTAATAGTAAATGATTTATAAATTGTGGTCAAAACTTTGTAGCAGCTTTATTGAAACTAATTATAAATCACGTTATTAACTTTTTCATTTTGTTTACAAAAAAACGAGGATTATATTAGCAACATCTGGATATGCTCTTGACCTTAACACGTCTGAATCAATGTTTAACATGTATATGGATTGTTTTTTTTCCTTGTTAGCTTCGTCCATCGGTGGCTTTTTTCATCGCAGCAAGTCGGATCGCTTTCATAGGACAGGCGCTAAATCAGATTACGGTAAGATAAAACTGTAAGGCCTGGTTCATACTTATGTCCAAAGAACAAAAGTCCTTTGGACTTTGTCCAAAGGACGTTTTGTCATAAGTATGAACCAGCCCTAAACATTGGAAAACATAAATAATATCTTCTTTTTTTATAACTTGACCAATAGAGAAGTTTGGACGGTATACCAATTATTGTTTTTGGTACTAGTACCTCCAAATTTTCGGGTGAGGTGCACTTTTAGAAGAAAAGATGTGCCAATAATTTCAATTTTTTCGTAGTGGGGTGTAATGTAAATATAACACTCATCTAGTCCTTTCTTTTGCTCACATGTGCTGCGACTACAATTTCCATATTTTTTTTATCGTTTTTTTTTTTGACACAGTGCATAATATTCATTACAAAGGTAGTTGTTTACAGAGTTTACAGAGTTCTTTACAGAGTGGGTGTCCGTAAAATACAACCGAACACAATAAAATAGTATTTTTGTTTAAAACGTTTTAAAAAAATTTACAAAACCACATTTCAACGTGTTATTGACCTGCTAAATCATGATTATGACAATTCGCTAACAAAAGTTCAGATTCAGTTTTTGATCACAAAATTTTTGTGTTATTTAATTTTAAGCTTGTTCTTTCAAATGGGCAAAATTATAATTTTTTTATTTTATTTTATATAGCAAACAAATATTTGAATGTTTTGCCAGCATGAATAATAATTTTTTGTGATTCTTGAATCTTTTAATTATGTTTCGTGTTGTCTCGTTATTCAATAATTTTATCGAACAATAATTTGGATTTTGGGTTTTTGCATACAAAATATTTTAAATTTTATGTTTAAAATTCCTGGGTTTATGCACTTTTCAGTTCATGAAAATACAACCATAGTTTCAAATATATTTCAAAGTTTTGTTTAAAAATGATGTTTAAGAAAAAAAAAATAAGTTCAATTGTAACTAATTCAAATTTATGTAAATGGAATGTCCATGTTTTTAAAGGTCTGATTATATTTACCTTGATTACGATTAATTGTGTGCTACTTAAAAAATACTGTTTTCGAAACTTAAATTCTACTTTTCTCAGATCTTATATGGAACAAAAATTAATATGTATTTGTCGATAAAAGGACTTTGGTTTTTTTGAGGGACGGTCGCCATGAGACTCCGGACCTCCTAGATTTTTTGGGAAGACAATTTTTGTTTCTGGTTGCTGATTTCAATTTAGAAGGGGTCAGTAGGGGTCCGATTTTGAATCAAAATTGTGCTAAACCATTAATTTAAGTGTTTTTAGGTTTAATATTGAGTTTTAGATACTAAAATAGATTATTTAAGACCTATTGTTTATTAAAGAAATTTAATTTACTGAAACACGTGTTTTCACAGTAAATATAAATCAAGAAACAATACTCGAAAAATGGCTGTGGAGGAGGAGGGTGGTCTTCGCAACGGGAGAAGTAGGCTTGACCTATTTTTGATCTTTGGGAGGGCCCTCTAAGTTTTTTGTAGGCTGGGGTTGAAAATTTGATGCGATGGGGTGGCAACTTTGGATTTGGACTGACAATGAGGTTTTTACCGTTTATTGTCCTGATTCTGTTTGAATAAAAACCCGGTTGGCCGTAAAAACAACAACATGAGCATGGGTGTAGCCAAGATTTCGGATTTTGGGGGGTCCAACCCTGAACGAAATTTCCGAAAGTTCAGGGGGGTCCAAATCCTAAACGTTATAAAAGGGCTAAAAAATTTTTTCGCGCTTCGCGCGGAGTCTTTATTACCTTCTTTCTGTCATGTATATCATTATTTTCCTATTATTCAATAAAAATAAATATAAAACAAAGAAAAAAATTTTTACAAACAATTTGATATCTTAAAATTTTCGATTTCCAAAACATTAACAACTGAAAAATGAGTACATTTAATTACAGCTGAGCATTGCAAAGTGTAAAAAAATATTTTTTTAAAAATTACCTCTCCTCACCTTTAAATTTTTAATCCCACTATATAACAATCTAAGGAGGGGTCGAGCATAGTCTTATCAAGATTACAAAAGAAAGTAACACAATTATTAGAAGTGGAGGGAGACTAATTTAAAACATTAAGAATGGGTGGGTCCAGCTTGGTCATACCAAGATTACAAAACAAAGTAACAAAATTTTTTAAGTGGAGACTATAATTAATCGAGCGCTGAGCAGAGTGAAGAGCGAGAAAATTTTTAAAAAATGGCCGTTCTAGACCCCCAAATTTTTATCCTTGGCGACCCAAAAGAGGGAGGGTTTAACCCCATATTTTTCCTTTTGCCGACCTAAATAGGGGGGTCTAGACCCCCTGCCCATGAACATGAGGTGTTTACGAAAACTTATAAAAAATAAAACTTTATAAATGGCAACTTTATAAACTTTATAACTTTACAAAACCCTAACGTAATTTTATGGTAGGTACAATAACTTATCTTAAAAACTTTCTTGGTTTCATATTATTTTTCGATAATGGCAAAAAACAATGACTTTTTGCACATGTTTTGTATGAACACAACATGTGCAAAAAAGAGTTTTTGTAAAAGTTAGTTATTTTTGAAGAAATAAATATTTGTCGTACTTAATTTTGATTACTGTATACTATAGTAACTTTTTTTTCAGGAACAGATAAAGCGGCATCAGATGATGAAGCGCAGGTAAAAATATATTGTTTCATGTTATATAGTTTAAGTTAAGTTCATTCATTATATATTTTGGCGGAAAAATTGGGAGGTTTACTACCCAAAGCATATGAAATATGAAAATGTTGCTTGTAAAGTCAAGTCTTCTTAAATTGTTATTTTCTTTATGTTCACCACATTATGTTGGCGTTTAAGATGTTTTTCTTCTACAAGGGCGTGTTATTCTAAGTTTGACATGATTCTTCGGTCAAAATGATGCACAGTGGTTTGGTGGCCATAAAACTTTGCGTCATTGTGTTATTTTTTTAAATAAAGTAGTATATAATGTTGTTTTCATTAATCTTGCCTGGGCATTTTCTTAGTATAGGGGATAGACAGTGTAGTAGGATGATTATCATGGTGTACATAGTGTCTTTAAAGTTTCATAAGTTTTACAATATGTTTTAAATGGTTGTTGGTGGATAGTTACAAATAACTAGTCTACAAAAAATGACGGGTAGTCTTTTTCTTTCGCTCAAATAAGCATAGTTCTTACGTCTTACCATACATGATCTAATTGGCCCGGAGTGGGGAGAAGTTAAAACTCCGATAAAAAATTTTAAAAAAATTAAACGCATGCTTACCGCATCGTTTTTACTTTATGGGGCCATTTTACCCATATGGTTTCTCGATTTCGAAGAAAAAGTAGGCAAAAATCGCCAATTTTAGGTTAAAAATCTCTTTTTATCGTATTTCAAAGCTTTTTATTGTTTAAAAGAGTCATTTGCTCTTAAAATTGAAGTTTGGAGATAGTTGAACGTCATTTAAAGGTTTTTTAATGCTCATTTGCAAAATTTAAGGGGCCGTTCACTCTTTTTTCTCTACTCCGGAATAGATAGAGAGGTTGAATTGAAACTCACTTCTGAAACTGAGAGGGGTTCTTGGTGCAACCTTTCTGTGTTTTCTTTAGACTAAAAACCAGTAAAAAATTCTCTTTTGAGTTTTTATTTTATTAAGTAGGGTAACTGACTTAATTTCGGCTACCTTTTTTTATTTTTTTGGATAAGTTTTTTCTGGTTTTTCCAATCGACCCAAAATTTGGTCTAAAAATCAAACGATAACTATTATTTTTGTTATTCCAGTGCAAAATTTTAAAATTTCTGTTACACTTAAAGATCAGTGGAGGATTCAAGTTTTTTTTATAGTGGCCGAAATTAAGGCCCGAAATTAACTTCGGTCACCTAGAAAAAACTGGCTATAACTATTGCCAAACTGAACAATAAAAACTTTAAAGGTTGCTAATTTATCCTTAGGTATTCTTCTTGGTACATATAACTTAATTTTTCCCGTTTGCAAACTTTAATAGTTATTAGCAAGACTTTAAATGATTATGTCAAAACCTTAAAAAACAAGTTTTAATAACTCTATTTTTGTTGAATTTTTATTTTTGGCTTAAAAACGTCAAAAAAATTCAAACGAGCAAAAAAAATTCTTTATAAATACGGTAGTGCGATGATATTTAAAAACAGTAAAAAACGGCAGGTTCTTTCACCTAAATTTTAAGGTGGCCGAAAATAACGAAATCTTAAAATGCGCAGTTAGTTAAACGCGTTGCAAAATGATTTTGAAGAAAATATCAAAACATGAAAATTAACAACTTTAAAGTTTAAATAAAAGAAATTTTAAGGTTATATTGTGCTTCGTTCTAAATTTGATGCAGTTCAAACACAAAGCAAAAATTAAGAAAATCACAAAAAAATCACTTTTTGTATGAAAATGTCGATAATGCAGAATAACAAAAATAAAAAACTTTTGCAAAAACACTTTATTTATTATTAATTCAGTTACTTTTGTGCTAGTTCTTTTGTATTTTTAAAGTAAGCCAATTTTTTAACACCCTAAATTGGTGGCCGAAATTAAGGCTTGATCGAAATTAAGTCAGATACCCTATATATCAATTTTACCGCTGTAATTGTTTATTTTGTTTAGCATGATGGAAAATCTCCCTTTAAAAAGGATAAAAAGAAGAAATTCGGCATATTTTCTTTTGGAAAGAAAAAGCACAAGGAACCGGTTCTAGTCGAAGAACAATAGTATTTATTAATCTTCGAGTAATTGTAAAACCTTTAAAACATTGGGAGCTCTGGCAAAGTTTTGGTTATTTTATATATTTATGGCGAACGAATAGTTACACAGATAGAAAAGCACAGCTGGAGTGTCTCAGAAGGAATAAAAGGGGGAAAAGAAAGTTTATATAGGTGTTTCACTTAGTTACAAACTGTGATTATTAAATTTATTATATATAATTAAATGATAAAACATAAATATAAACTAAACTTATTTTCAACTTTTTGTGGTTTCGCCCTATGTACTTACTACACATCTCGACCTGTGTGGTGATCAAGTTTGCAAAGTTTTGGGTTCGCATGGCTAGTAATTAAGTGTATAGTGTACAATTAGTAGTATTATGTTTCCTTCCAACTACTTCTTGCCAATCTGGCAACCCATAATATACTCTGAATTCTAGGCGTTTATTTTTTACCGACAGATTGTAATGTAATGCTAGTGTAGACTTTCGTAGTTTCCTTTAGATCAAAGACTTATCCTTTTTCATACAATATTTTTACTAACTACAGCCCCCTGTAAAAGTTTAAAATATGAAACCGGAGTTTAATAGATAGATATCTATATCATATTATTTTTTAACAAAAATGATAAATAATAAAATGAAATAAAATAAATAATAGTTGCTTTTATAATTATACATCGCTTTTCAAATAAACCAGCACAAGCTTTGCTTTTTTGCGAGAAGGTTTTACACAAGGATTTCTTTTTAATGTCACGCTTCTATCAAGCTGCTTAAAAGAAATGTGGCTTTTGTGCCACAAATCAACTTATATGTCTAGAAACAAACTTTTACCAATTGGGTTGAAATACAAAATTTTATAGCCTGTATCTTTAGAAAACCACGCGTATTAATATTGAAGTAGATTATTTTGTATTAAAGGAATAATGCGACAGAAAATTAAAATTTTATTTAAAAAGAGAAAATTAATGGATTATTGGTTTATCCTTATTATTAGCGCAAACTTAGTAATTGATTTACAAAAGCGCTTTGAGAATTTTCTGTTTTCGTTTTTTTTGTTTTTATCTTGGTTAAATTTTGAATTCAAAACGTCAATAAATTATGATTCCAAAAAATAAATTAATGACATAATTGAGTTTATTGCGGGCTTAATGAATATTTTTACTTTAAACATGTTTGAACAAAAATTAAGAAATTAAAAAAGCGAAATTTTTAAATTTAATGATAATGTTTTAACAATCATGAAAACTTTAAGTTATTTATATATAATTGACTAAATTGAAATTCATTTTGAGTTTAAAATGCTGTTGTATGAAAATATTTTCATGCGTTTGATTCGATGGCGTAGCATATTTAGATACTTTTTTTTTATAAAAGAC
This sequence comes from Microlaimidae sp. YZB2_3, assembly GCA_030248175.1. Classification (NCBI taxonomy): domain Eukaryota; kingdom Metazoa; phylum Nematoda; class Chromadorea; order Desmodorida; family Microlaimidae; species Microlaimidae sp. YZB2_3. The sequence continues at coordinate 21,263 of JASAMX010009373.1, read as the reverse complement.
TAAAATAAAAAGTGAGCTGCACACGAAAAACATGGAGCGTATTTCTCTTCGTTGCTATTAACTTTTTTTGTAATTTTAGGACACTGAAGATTTGTATATTTATTGTGGGTGCAAACATTCTCATTCGAATTGGGCTTCTGGACTCTAAAATTTCTTTTAAACTGAACACCTTATGCGAATGACATTTTGTTGCTACTGCTTCGGTCGTCTATGTGTCGAATGGTTTGGATTTGAATTGAATTTTGATTTTATGGGGCAGTTGAAAAACAGAGCAAATTTCTTGGTGGAAGAAGATAACATCAATTAAAGCCTTGATATACGCTACCTAACAAAGTTGTGAGTAGTATCAGCAAAGTTTAAATCGTTTTTGGAATATATAGTTTATAAAAAATGATTAATAAAATATCTAAAATTATATTTTTATGATCTTCAAAATTTTTAGAACATAATAAATAAGAAAAAAAATTTATTAACATCATAAATATAACAAAAAATCACATTCCGAAAAATTATGATGTCTACATAAGTATAGCCTGAAGTTCAACGCAATTTTTCACACTTTTTTTGAAAACAGGTTTTGTCTCAGTTTTGTAATACCTATTCCAATGGTAAAACTATAGGTAAAAATTTACATGTGTTATGTATTTGAAAAAAAAAACGTATAATTTTTTCCTTTTTGAACCTAAACCTAAACCCGGCATTTTCGCAACCATCGTTTACAAAACAACACATAAATCGACCACAACGTTTTGGCTATCAGATTTTTAAATATCATTGGAGTATAAAGTCCCATAAAGCTTTTTATCCAAAACTGATATTATTAGTAGTGAAAGACAATTTAGAAACTCCTGTTAAACAGACTGATTGTGTGATTTAAAAAAAAAACAAAAACACAAAAATTTCAGTTTATATAATTTAAAAAAGTAATTAAGCAACCCCGAAGTGTAATTTATATTCGTGATTCAATACAACTTACAGTGTTGTTTGGTTAAAAGTAAATATTAAAGTTTTTCTTTCGTTTTGCTCAGAGTTGATTTCTTTATTAATATTTAAATTTAGATAGTTAAATTTAGGTTGTCTTTGAGAAAAACGAAGGAATAAACTTCTAGTTTTATTTTTTGTTTTCAAACGCTAAAAATTTCAGTGCAGTTGTATCAAAGCAGGCCCAAATGATTTTATGAATAAAAATTCAAAAAAAAGCTGCTCTATATTGTACTGAGGTTCTGAAATTTTTAGTTTTTTTAATGTTTTTAGGATAAAGTGTAGCTCGGTCTAGCTTAAAAATGCATAGTTTATTCTTATTAGTCATTGTTCGTTTTATAGTTTTATTATGATAATGAGGTTTTATAATAGTTTTTAATGTAAAACTTAAATAACTAAACGTGATATAAATACAAGAACTTCATATTTTTTTATTTTTGAGAAATGTTGTTTTGTATATTCAAAATATAAAGAAAACCTGTGGGTGGATATTAAACGCTTTAAACAACATTTAAGTATAAACTTTTGGGGTGTTTAAACTATTTTTTGTACTTTTTTGGCATTTGCTGTTAATACATACACATAAAGCCGTTATAGAAAACTTACATACACATAAAGCCGTTATAGAAAACTTACAAAAATTACTTTGATCTCAAGTTAAAGTTGCTTTAAATTAATTGGAAATTAAATTCATCATGACCATGATTTAATTGTAGCTTTTAATTTATGGTAATATTAAAACTAATCTTTTGATTTGGTTCCTTCATGAACATATTTTACAGCGTTTTCAATGATGATTTATTTGAAGAGTTTTGAGCCGTATATACAAAACTTTTGCGTGTGACGCCTGGCTGGCCTTACCACGCCTTGAAACTCATGAAGTTCTATAAACAGTGGACACGCGAGTGAAAACTAAAAACATGCACGCTGGCAGTCCATTTTTAGTTATTCATGAACACGCTAGGCGTGACAGAATAGTAAGGCTGAAGGTTGCAATCCGAAATTTTGTAAATATGGCTCATTAAAAAGCAAAATATTGTTTTTTAACGAAAAATAAAAAAGCTATTATTTTTGTGCGTTACACCATTCCAAATTTTTATGTATACATTTTTTTTACTCGGAAGAAACGAATTCTATGGTGTTTTTACAGGAGTTTTATAAAGATTCAATTGGTATAATATATAAATGATTGTAATGTTACGAAGCGAGATGCGATTGTTATTGTTGTTCATAATATTTATCAGTTAAACAGTGAAGTTTAGTTATTAATTATTTTTAAGTTACATAGTAATATAATACATCTACAGTTTGGTTCAATTGTGATGTCCAGCTTTTCCAAGTGTTGCAAACACTTCAAAGCTTTAAAAATGTTTTGCGAAATTTTTGTTTTAAGTTGCTGAACCACAGTCACGAAGAAGCCACTTTAACCCTTCCTGTAGCTACTATAAGTAAATACAGTAGTTGCTTGACGTTTAGTGTTTAGCGAGCGGTGTTTCAAACAGATTAATAATATCTTACACATGAGCGTTGTAGGCTCAAAAAAGCTTAAGATTTCAATTATTCTATTTCCACAAATATTATTTGTTTTTCTTAAATTTTAAGAGAAATAACTTTTAACAATGGTAGGTATAAAAAATGAGCAGATTTGAACTTATAACCGCATTAACAATTAAAATTAAAGAAAGGGTTAAGGTCGAACGAAAATTTTTCAAACAGTATGTGACTTCATTTTTCCCTGCCACATAGTTATAGTACCCGGTTTAGCCTCTTCGCATTAGTGCCAAATTTTAACACTACTATTAAATAGCTATATTTTTTTAAAGTTTCCCAAAATTGGTACAAAATAATATATAGTTTAAAGTAAAAGCTATTTTTGTTGTAATAATGAAATATCTGTTCATTATACATTTAAAAACTAGATTATGTAAAAATGCTTAAAGTTGGTTAATAGTTGGTTGTTTTTAGGTGGCATTTTGCCTTTGTTTAAACTGGGAAAAATGAGTAGTATCAGTATTGTTATATTAAAGTTTCAAGTGGCATTTCGCCTTTGTTTAAACTGGAAAAAATGTGCAGTATTGTTATAGTCAAATTTCAAGGTTAAAAAATAAAATCAACTTTTTGTAGCGTGTTTTCTCCTAATTATATATACATATTTTTGTTTGTTTGTAAAGTTACTAAAGAGTAAATTTTTAGCCCTTTAACTTGTAAACCAACATCTCAACGCAGTGTATGGGTCACATTTTTGGTGCCCAAAATGGAATCTATTTATATTATTAGCCATTTTAACACTAAAAAGAACCAGACTTGGTTGGTCTATTGGTTCAGAAAAAAATATGATTGACACGTAAAAACAGTACACGGTTATTTAGCACCGTTGATATGAACCAGTCAAGATACACAAAAAGAATTGGTGAAAATTGAATTGAAATTAAAAATTCTTTTTTACACGTTTTGATTTTTTCATGGTTTCAAGCTGCTTCCCCATATTTGTACCTCTTCATTGTATAAATTAGAAATATAATAAGAATATAGTCGCCTTGCCTCTCGAATTTTCACTTTTGAACAATTGTTCGATAGAAGTCATATGTATACCTAAGTTAAGGGCTAGGGTGCGTTAACGCCCTTTAAATTTAAAATATTACGCAACTTAGTTGTGCTCACAAAAAGATCAAAATCGTTTTAAGTGGAAATGGTCAAACAAAATGCTTTAGCAAAAGTACTAACGTTGTGTGGTCATAAATATCTAGTATGTACAAAAAAATGATTTTCAGATATGCATATCTCGCTAAGACGCTCATGGTACGCAGGATTTATACAGAAATTTTATTGTTAGCTTTACAATGATTTAATTATCGTCTAAATAAACCCTTTTATTAGCAAAATATTCCAGCTTATTAAAATTTTCTAGTTCAAATTCTAAACAAACCTTATTCTAAATCAATATTTAAAAAAATGCTAGTAAGAAAACTTCAGACCATAGGTCACCGAAGGGGGGGTGTCGGGGGTCACCCCCCCCCCCCCTACGGCCTCTGAGACCTATCCCCCCCCCTAAGGCCCATTTTCTGACCCCTCCCCCCCCCCATCGACCCCTTGAACCCCTGACCCCCCCCCTAAGGCCCATTTTGACCACCCCCCCCTAACTAGACCACCCCAAAAAATGCTTAAAAAATGGTCAAATTTCGTCAAAAAATTGTCAATTTTGGTCAAAAAAATGGTACCCGGGGTGTGACCCCCCCCCTGCTTTTTTTCAAAAAAAACACCCCGGGGTGTGACCCCCCCCCCCCTGGAGGTCAAAAACCTCCACACCCCGGGGTGTGGACCCTCCCCCTGAGCCGTCGAAGGTCGGTGACCTATGCTTCAGACCGATTATATATAAATAAAAATAGTTATTTACGAAACATACATGGGCAAGTTGGTCCGGGGGGGGGGGGGTTAAAATCCGAGAAACGCAAAATACCCATATCGTTTTTTTTTCTGGAGTGCATTTTACCCATATTGTTTTTCAATTTTGAAGGAAAAATAGGTAAAAAACGCTAATTTTAGGTCAAAAAGCCCTTTTTATTGCATTTTTGAGCTTTCTATTGCTTAAAACATTCATTTTGACCTCAAAACTTAAGTTTGGAGACAGTTAGAAATCGTTTTAAAGACATTTTTTTCTTCATTTTTCCAAAATTGGGGGGGTTAACTTTTTCTCCCCCCCACTTCTGAGTGTGGGGGGTTAAACCCCCCTTCTCAGAATTTGGGGGGGTTAACCCTCCCCCAATCCCCCCCCGTGCCCATGTATGTTACGAAACCGCCATAGTAAATTTAGCTCCACTGCAACTCAAAACAGGCTTAAATTGTCTTTGTGCCTAAAAATAAAATGGAAGGATTAGCACCATCGTGGTCTCCAATAAAAGGGGCTGCGGTTTTCAAGATCCGTAAAATTCCCTGAATGATTTTTTCATCTAAGCGCCACTATTATGTGTTATATATTCTTGATTTTATTAACCAAAATATTTCGTTTAGCTATAAAAACAAGGGTTACAAGAGGAGGATTCTTAAAATGCTTTTTTGTGGGAAATTTATTTTCGAGGTAGGTTGGAAAGAGGTCTGTAGGCCTCATTCTCCGAGCCATTGTCACACCGTACTCATTATAATAAAATATTTGATAAGAAAACGTGTGGAAATAGGAAAAACCTAAAAATACTTGGTTATTTTTGTTCGATTGGAAGCGTAAAAAGTAATATTGTTCGCTCGTTAAAAAGGTTTTATTGTTAAGACAAAGTTTGTTATTGATGAGCCGAACGTCGTTGGAGGGTAAAAACAAGCTGCCGCCCAGAGTGCAAGAAGCCGTGTCCGAAACTGCAGCCGTCTGCGCCCAAATCGTCAAAGGGAGCAAATCCCCGGAAGTTCTCAACGCTGCTATCCGGAACTTCGCCTTGCAGGAAGCAGCCATTGAAAATTCAGATACGGTAAGTTTTTATATATTTACTATGTGCTCATTAATCTCCTTTGTTAGGTTTTTAATGTTGTGGTGGTCATGGTAATAACAACATACGTTTCCTAGACTAACATACTCTATTGCCATCATAGGTGCATATACTGGCCTTCGGGTATACTTTGGTTGTAAGTGGCTTGAATTGGTGGTTACTAGTTAAAATTTTAATTTTGCGTAATTTAATCCTTTGCGACTGTTATCGATGCTCAGACGCGTAGTATTTATTGTACGTCTCGCGTCTCATCTCAAAGTACAAGGGTGGGCAAAAGTAGCACCATGCGCTTTTACGGTCGTACAATTTAATTTAAATTGGGCTGCACAATTTAACACAATTAAGTTTAACGTTACCTTTCCGCTTTTCAGACGCGCTTTTGCGTCTCATCTCAAAAATCGTGAAAAGGTAAATGCCGGATACCGCATTTTAATGGCATCGCTTTTTAATTTCGAAGAAAGTATTTAAGTTCGTAAACTGGGGATTTGGTGTGAAAAAAGGAGATGACACCCATGGACGTAGCCAGGATTTCGGAAACGGGGGTCCAATCCTGAACAAAATTTCCGAACGAGTGAGAGGGTCCAAATCCTAAACATTAAAAAGGGCTAATATATTGAATTTTAAAACACTTTACCTAACCATTGTTTTCTATTTCTGAGAGAAAAATAAGCAAAAAAGAATTTTGATTTTAGGTAAAAAAAGTTTTTTTATTGTATTTTTAAGGTTTTAATTTCTAAAACACTCATTCAAACCTCAAAACCTTAGTTTGGGGGGGTATAAAACTATAAATAATTAAGTAATCGATAAGTTTTAAAGTAAAAAAAATAAGAATAGAAACATCCGCTTATGTCGATGCGGATGTTCTAAATAGGGTAGTGCATTTAATTTCGGCACTTTTCCAAATTGGGCATTTTTCATTTTGGACTATATCTTTGGTAATCCTGGACGGAATACGACGTTTGATAGCTCAAATGAGAGCTAATTATATGTAGATGACCGTCGTGAGCTTTTTATTTGTTATGTTATGATATTTTCATGTGAAATTGCGTGATTTACAAAAAATAAAATTGTTACTCGTTTTTAGAACATGAGCAATTCATGATTACGCAATAAATTAGTTTAAAAATTAAACTGTCCTGGTAAAATTTAGTCTATTTTCCGAATTTTTAGTCCCCGTGGTTCTACGTTGCGTTTTTGGTGAGCATTCGTTATAAAATAAAATAGTGTAATTTCGGCACACATATTTCTGTAGGTAAAAACGGGTTGAATTAAGAGGTCGGGTGTTAAATTGTAGTTGTAAATAATTAAAAGACACCGATGAAATGTGTAGGGGTCATAGCACTGCACTTAAACTCGATTAAGGGGGTCCTTTTAAAAAGTGCCGAAATTAAATGCACTTTTTTCCCAAATTTTGCTCATTTTAATACCATTTGGCATTTTAGCTGTAACTTTTTGCCAGTTACACGTTGAACAACAAGTAGAAGCTTAAATTAAAGAAAACTGTCTGGAGATAATGATAGGTATTTAAATGTTTGAAAATGATGATTTTTTGACTGAGAAACAATCGATTGTTTCTAAAATGCCGAAATTAAATGCAAACATTTAATTTCGGCAATTTTCCATTTTTTTAAAAACTGATTTAAGTAAGTAAAAAACAAATTTCGTACAGTAAAACTTTTATGACGCAACACAGTATCGTAAAAGTTTTAAAATGACCTATCAAACATGAAAATCGGGCCATACAGTGAAAAATTACATTGGAAAAACGAATAAGTGCCGAAATTAAATGCACTACCCTAGTACGAGTAGTGTTCGTGGATGCGGACGTTGGGAACATCCTTAGTCTCAAATATCCCGGCCTCAAATGAGTGTTGCTTGACAAAAATTAGGCAACCCCGTTCCCCAAAAACCTGCTAGCTAGACATTTCCCCTAGATTTTAACAAGCGGGACTCACTGCAGGTAACCACCCCCTTAGATTCCGGTATTGTACTTACAAGGAAGTTTTGGGTGCGCGCCGTTTAGGCAAGATTAAAAATATACCGAGGTTCCCATAATATCCCAAATTTAACAAATTTTCTTAAGTGTTTGTTGTTTAATATAATAACTAATTAGTTTTTATAAATTTAAATCTTTCAAATTTCAAGTGCTTGTAACTTGAGTTTAAGTTAAGTGTTGCGAGGGAAGGTTCAGCTTTTCGATTTTTTAGCTTATAAACAGTGAAATGTTAAAAAAATATTAAAATAAACAAAGTTAGAATAAAGCAGATGTTACAAAAAGTCATAAAACTTGTTTTTAATCAAATGAGTTCAGTATTTTGAACTATTTTTCGTCTTTTTTTAAAGTTTAAATCACCGTTATAAATAAAATAAAAAAGTTAAAATATTATGTTTTTGCGGAATTTATAAGTTTAATAACAAGCTTAAAAATTTATCTGGGTGACTGACTGACTACTGAGGTATAATTTGACTCAGACTTGCACTTTTTAATGATAGTGTTAGATTTTGCAGGCACTATCTCTATTTTTTTGTAAATTTTAAATTATTGTATTGCATTGCAACTTCTATTTCAATTGGAAGTACGCTTAAATTCCGATTTTTTGCGTTTCAAGAAAGATAGTAATGTAAACGTATTTTTTACTAGGACTAAAGATAAAGACTCGGACCTTTATAAATCACGACTCAAATGAAGCAGGACTTATTTGAATCCTTTTTCAGAATACTTAATAGGTCTTATACATTTGAGGCGCAATTTAAATGTAGCAGGTTCCACCTGATTTTGAATAAAACTAATTTTAAAATGTTGAATTTTTTGTTGAAGAAAGAAAACTTTGTTTTTAGTGCGAAAAATTATTTGTTTTAAAGATGTTTACAAGTGACGAACGAAATACATTTCCCTCGTCAATGTACCTATAAATGTACCCACCAAACTAATAAGTGCTTATTGGTCGAAATATCGGAATACTTACTCTTACTGACCAGCATAGATATGGGTGCCTTAAATTTTTTAGAAGGTATAGTATTTTCAAAAAAATCCCGTGTGGATAAAAATGTTTTCCTAAAATGCCACCATTTTTAACTGCATTTTTCGCAAATTTAAATTCCAATTTCCAATACATGTTCCATAAATTTAGCTGCTGATGTTTTTTTAAGTACCTAAATGTAAAAGCTTAATACATTAATAAAACACGCAGCTTTTAATATTAATGTATTTTTCAATTTTTTCTGATTCGATTAATATTATCCAAACCTAACAATCTGTTAATTAATAAATTATTTTATCAATTTTCGGTGTTTTTTTAGAATTTAAAGCGTATGAATAATGTTTGTTCGCATTTGAAAGTCCAAGCAGAACAAGTGGGAAAAAGGTACGTTGGATTTGTTGTCAGGTGTAATTTTTCACGTACAAATTCCACAATTAAAAAAGTTTAATTATTTATTATATTATCTATTGATAATTGATGATGAATTGATCGATTGTGTGTCTATTATTGTTTTAATTAATGTTTTTAACTTTTATTTTAAAAAGATTTAATTATTTGTGTAACAAATCCTAGTATTTTATTAGCAATTAACAAATCAAATTTAATTTAATTTAATTTAATTTAACGCTACAGTTTAATCAAATCTAACATTAACTATTAATTTTAAAACAAATTTATTTTTGTTTACAAAACAATATCAGAATTATTGATATTTTTCACTTTAAAATGCAGCATTTTAAAGATTTTTTGTGTAAAGATTCAACCAAATCTGTCAGCACAAAGCAGGGCCTGTGCCATGATTTTTGAAAGGAGGGGGCCAGTCTCTATAAAGCTGAAAACGGAATATAAATGCGGCGCGAAGCGTCCGCTGGGGTGTTTGGTGGCTGTCCCATCAGCCGCCGGAGGCAAAATCTTTTGATTTAGCATTAAAAATGAGCAAAATTGGGGCTTAAAAATACCTATTTACATTGAATTCAAGGCATCCAGAACGGCAGAATCCACTTTTGGCATACCCCAAGAAAGAAGGTAGGGAGAAGCAGGGTTCATACTGAAGTTACCTTCGCTTTTACCTTCCCTCATCCCCCTCGACATACCTCATCTTCCTTATTTTTACCCCGGCCAACCCAGAAAAGGGGGGAGGCATGGCCCCCCAGCCCCCCCGGCACAGGGTCTGGCACAAAGAGATGCGTACTAAAACAAATTTTAATTTGAGCCATCATGGTCATTATAATTGTACAATGCTAATATGAATCATTGTATAGATTGGGATTGTAGCTACACACAAATACTATTCATTGTACAAAGTGACTATTTTATTAACAAATTTATGGTATAACTCACTTTAAAATTAATGGTATGTTTTATTTTTTTAAAGTAATTTTAGGTTTTTTTAGTATTGATATTAATTTAGTTTTAAAAACATTAAAGACAACGTTTAAAGTTTATTTTTATTCCCTATTTGTCGATAGCTATAAAAATTTTCTATTTGCTTTTTAACTGTGCCTAATTTTTTTAAAATTCATATTCAAGACTGTTTTATCAATTTATTTATTCAAGACTGTTTTATCAATTTATTTATTCAAGACTGTTTAATCAATCAATTTGTATAAGGCCAGTTAAAATTACTTCTTACGTAAATAGGTTAAAAAATCCAACAATAAAACAAAACAGATTAGTTATAGAAATTAATAATTATAAATTAAAACAGACAAAACAAGTTAACTATATTGAATTTAATACTTAGAATATGGTTCCGTCTGGGCCTACCTACAATCACAAACTTTCTAAAACTCTCTTGTAAAACCAATCCTTAACGATTTTCATCAGCAGACAAAATGTTTAGCTTCCAGATTACCTATCACAAACAAAATATTTTTCTAATTCTATTTTTTTAATGTTTTGTACCTAAAAATGCTTCAAACATAAATTATTTATATCAAAACCAATTTTTTTGGTAATTTTTATTCTAAAGTGGTTGTTTCAATTCCTCATTAGTCGATTAGTGTATTATTTTTCGGAAATCAATTTTAGTAAAACTATTTTGGTTACAAAACAGCTAATTTTTGTTTGTTTTTTTGTATTATCTAAATTCAACTTCCCTGGGCAGATTATACAAAATGCAGGTTACCCACTAAAATAAGTCAGGAGAGATCAAAGAAAAAATTTCACTCCCATACTTAAAGATTCTTCGTCTAACGTCAATAACGATGCCAGACTTTCATGCCAGACATCAAGTGCGCATAGTGTTTATTTACCCATTTATTTATTTATTTATTTATTTATTTATTTATTTATTTATTTACCCATTCCAAGATCCTCGTTAGAGTATAGTTAAGTCGGTTCAGACTGATCTTTTTATTATACGTCGTACACATTAAGAGTAAAAGACTGCAATACTATTGGTATGGTACAGACTTCACACAAGCACTCTTCAGACTTTAATATTTTTGTTTCCAGAAAAAAACAAGGTGTCAGAATACCATAGAACTCCATTTATAGATCATTTTGGTAAATAGATGACATTATGCTTTTTAGACGTGCCGCAACATTACTTTAGTCATGCCAAGCTGGGCTCATTTCTATTAAAGAAAAGAACCAGCAACCAGGTGTTACCCGTAGGTCGGCCAGGTGCTACCCTTACTTAGGTTTATCATAGGCAGGGACGTAACCAGGGGGGCGTGGGGGGGGCGCCCCCCCCCCAAACAGTCGGACAGGGGGAAAAATAAGGATAGTGGTTGGGCGGGGGGGGGGGCGGCCGCCCCCTCCCCAAAATGGTCGCCAGATAGTAAAATTTGGGGGTTTTCAGGGACTAAAAATTCAAAATTTTCTAGTGCCTCGCTAATCGCTCGGCGCCAAACTATAAAACAATTTTAGTACCCCAATTGACCCCCAAAAACCAAAAATTTTTCCGCTTCGCTTCGCTCAGCGGTCACTTTCTATAGTATACATATATATCTCGTTATTTATGTTGCCTGATGCTAATGTTATTTCAAAGTTAGTACAATATTTTTATAAGTAATAAGTACTACACAAAAAGCAAAACAAACAATCATATTGGTTGATTTATGTACCTCCCCCTCCTAATTTTTCTAGCCGCCTATAGCATTGGCGCTCAGATTTTTTTCATATAGGTAGGTAGGTACCCTCAAAAAATGGAGTCGAGATGCTGCTCATGTGCTTTGGTTTACAATGTGGGTGTAGCTAAGAAAAGGTCTCTAAATTCCTTTTTTGTGAAATCCAGTCTCTGCCAATGTGTGCTAATTTATAATTTTTAACTAAGAAAACATGTTTTTACCGATAAAAACATTAGATAATAGGTTACTAAGCCAAAAACAGTGTATTATACAGCTTTATCCACGTTTATCCCTGCTTTTTCAACGTTTTCAAAAATTAAGAGGGGGGCTCTGCCCCCCCACCCGAAATTTCGGGGGGGGGGGAGGGGACGGAGCCCCTCCCCGAAATTTTTTTGTACTACAATCCGACCCCCCAAAAATGAAACTCTGGGTACGTCCCTGATCATAGGTGCTTTGTTTGATACCGAACCTCACTATCATAGGTGGGCAGCATCCTGGATTTTAAGCTGCATACTAGACCCTGCAAACTGAGGAAGAATTATTAATTATACCGAGGATTTTCGTGAAGAGTAACCCTGAAATAGGGACTGTCCATTCCACTTGGCTCCCCCTCCCCTCCCCGCCCGACCCAGTTCGCACTCTGAACCACTTTTCTCCCTGCTCATTTTTGAAAACTTCTTATTTTTTTTAATCACTCCAAGCCCATTCCGGCCAATGTTTCTGCAATTTTTACAGCACCACGCCAATTATAACAAGAAGTTGTGCGGCTAATTTTAATCTTTAAGTTATTATGAGTATTAAAAATTTGATTATTGTTTTCAACAGAAGAAACTTTATTTTTTGAGAAAACAAATGTTTCAAGTAGTTATTGTGTGTAGTTGCTCTTGCTGTTGAATTCATAATAGCTACTTGCATGAAAAGAATAGCACGTTCGTCGGTGTAGTGTGGAACGTAAGAGCATTTCGCAAAAATTTGCCAGGAGCGAAGTCTGCTGGGAGCGAAGTGGTGAACCCAAGTGTCTCCTATTCCCCTGAAATACCTCATTTTTAGCGTTTTAATATTAAATTCCCTCCCTAAATTTTAAAAGGGGGGATATCTGGTGTACCCCCAAATTTTAAGGGGTGTCGGCAGTTTCAGGATTTATTGAGGTATGTATAACTTTGTCTATAATCCCCCCCTTTCCCAAGCCCCTCTTCCTTCCCATCCACGCTTATTACACTATGCATTATAGCATTGACCAGGAAACAGTATTTACTAGAATATTTGACAAGCAAACCCTTCCTTTTTAAATTGCATTAATCTTCCTAAAATGAGTTTTATAAACAAATTGTGATGTTAAAACTATCCCGTGAAAAAATTTCGGCTATTGCCGTTTTATGGTATTTGTACTATGTTACAATGTTTGATTACTGACGACGCTTGCACAGGCTTAAAATATTTTTAAATGAAATCACTTTAGGAAACCGTTATAATGTAGTGATTATAAATTGTAGTATTTATCTTAGGTGGTATTTAAATTTAATACCGTCGTGTCGTCACACAAAAACTAATAAAACAGTATGATAGTTGCGCAATCGCCTTAATATCGGAAGATGTCTGTGCGTGTCTGTTACTAACTGCCAGCAGGTCCAGATATTTATAAAAGAATATAGTAATTAACTATCAGAGAAAGGGAAAGTTGAGGAAAGTGTCCAATCTTATCTGACCGTCAAACTGGAATAGACTCTGATCCAGCCCATAAGATTAGGCCCCGCTCCCCTCGAAGAAAAAATACTACTTTGTTGTTTTTTTTTAGCGATACTGGGAAAATTATGACAAAAAAATTTTTGTTTGAGCTCTTATAACTTTTGAACGCGCCGCAATCAATATGCAAATATCTCGCGTAAAGGTCCTTGTACTTTTGGCTACCTCCTGAAAAAAGGTTTTTCAAAATTTTTTTTTGGGGGGGTTAGCAACCCCTCAAATTTAGGGACAATTTTTTTAGCCAAATTTCTAACTTTTTACCATATAGGTCCTTACGTCTGAAATATTTTGTTTTGTGCAGATTGCCCATACCCTTCTGAGCTCAAAAATATATAATTTGTTAGGAATAATCTACCTGAGTGGGGTACCCCGAGGCCCGAGAAGTTAAAGGGGGTCAATTTTAAGATTTTTGCTAAAATTCTATGTATGGAGAGTGGCAAATGCATATTTTGGCATCATGCTCAAAAACTGTTTGAGCCACAGGTTTGAGACCGGGGGATTTATGCGGAATTTCATGCTCTACATTTTGGTGATAGTCCCAAAAAAATTTATGCCCTAAGGCACTGCAATGGCTGACCCCTAAAAATAAAACTTTTGACATAGCCTTTCTATATAGGCGAGTAATTAATCATTTTAAAGCTCTCGGCGTGCTGATTTAAAAAATATAAAAAAATTTGCTTTAACTGGTCGGGTAACCAAAATACAGACCCCTTTGTACCCCCAAAATTAGTAACATGTGTTTTTTGTTTTTATTATATATAAGCCGTGTTTATATCCGTTTGAAAGCCATATGCGTGCTGATTGCAAAAATATTAATTTTAGGTTAACACTTTATTGGTTACTCGGTTACATACCCCCAAATACCTTCAAATTTGAAAAATGTCAATTTTGTCATTTTTTTCATTTTAAGTGGCGTGTTTATACTTATATGAAAGCTCTCGACCCACTGATTTTAAAAATATATAGTTTATTAAATTTTGTTCAGTAATTACCCAATTTCGTACCTATCAATGTACCCCCTAAAATTCTCAAGAGGTAATTTTATTATAATACCAGACCTGTGCACTCCCCCCGGGGTTTTATTGGGGGGCACGGGGGGCTTTTTTTAAAACGGGGGGGTGCAAGCAGGGAAGAAAAAAAGGAGAAAAAAAGAGAGAAAAGAAGGAAAAATGGAAAAAAGGGACAAAAAAGCGAAAATAAGGTAAAAATAGATCTAAAATGGCTTTAAATGCATTGGAATAGGCTAAAAACTGCTAAAGTTTCGCGATGATGGCGTCATAATAGGTAAAAAATGGCGTCATATTTTTTGGGTACTTTTTTATTTTTCCGCAGGGCGAGGGGCAATATTAGAGGGTCATTTTTATATATCTTGTGAAATACCGTTCTGTTCATAGCTGAACAAGGGAGGAGGGGTAGGGTGGGGTCCACCCTCTCCTAGCCTTGACCCTCTCTTGTCCACCCGCTCCACTTGACGCACTAAAAAAATTTAAATTTAAAATTTAGTCAACCTTTGACATAAGGGATTTTTGAAACCCATAAATTTCCTTACTTTTATTTCATAGCGTCATTTTTGGTTGATTATTTACAGGTATTATTTTAGTTCTTGGGTTTATTTGTGCTTTGTAATTAATTATTATTAATGAGTAAAATTAATAGTTATTAAGCTGCTGCTTTTTCAAAGTGTTTATTAGAAATTTCATTTATTAATGCACAATGTGAATGTACTCGTCTGGAAATTTAGTTTGTTACACAGAAATATATATACATCTGTATATAATAAATATGTATATAACCCGATATCGATCATTAAGCCATTTTAACATTTTATACACAAATGCAAAAAAATCTGAAACAAAAAAACAAACAAAGTTTAAACACATTTTTAGTTGAATAAGTAAAGTTTAGTAATTATTAGCGGTATTTTTAAATGGCTTCTTTTTAGTTTAAACTTTGTAAGGTTGTAATCCGAATTCATATGATTTGTCATGTCATCCCATTAAAATATAATAAGTAATATGCATCGATCGGCGAAAGTTTTTTATTCTTAAGAAAAACCTTTATAGCTTGGTTAACTAACTTTGAGAAATATTTTAATTAGGTTTTTTTATAACTAACTAAATACAACAACTTTCAAGTACATCCAACAACGAATATTGTTTTAACTCACACAAATATTGTTTTAACTGTGAAATTCACACATATTTGGTATGGTCTGTGTGTAATTATCATCACACTTAGCGCAAACGCCAACGCATTGTAAAAACGCACCCTAAGATAAGTAACCTAAATAAAGTCTAAAGCCACTTATTCCATTCCAAGGCTATAAAGACTCTTCTACAGGGGATTCGTCGGTGCTGTCTTTCCAGGAGTTGGCCCGCATTAGCAGGGGCGGGGGTCGCTTGCATACAGTGGCCTTTTTAGGGAACCTGTTCTTCCGTTGGTCCTGGAACAGGGCCTGTACCTCTGCCACGCTGACGGTGCCGCGGCGGCGCTGTTTTAGGGGGCTGGCCATGGCTTCCACGGCCCTCTCCCCTCCCCACCCGCTGGCGTACATGACGGCCCGGGCATAGAATTCGGGAGGCGAGAGTCGCTTGCCAGCCTCGATCTCCAATAAGGAGCGGAGGATGAGGAGCACGTCCTCAGGACGGTCCTCCGGCAGCTCGGGTGCCTGGTAGGCAGCGTAATTGGCACCAGCCACGTTAAGGAACATCTTGCAAAGCGACCGCTCGCTGAACGGGAGCTGAAAACAATGAGGCTTTAGCTTTGGAATTAAACTCTGTTATCAATCTGTTTTAGTTGTACAAATAACGATTCGGATATCGCAAGTAAAAAAGTTCCCATAAAAAAGGGAAGAATAAAGTGAATTATTCATTTTTTATTGCTCACGGAGGTAAACCCACAAGTGCCTAACGGGCAGGGGGTAACCCTCTTCCCCTTGAAAAAAGTGAATTATTCATTTTTTATTGCTCACGGAGGTAAACCCACAAGTGCCTAACGGGCAGGGAGGGGGTAACCCTCTTCCCTTCCACTTCCACCCCCTTTCAAAGGAGAACCCTCCCTCTCCTTCTTCCTTAAGATGCCTATTTTTGGCGTAACTCCCATACCTCCTTAAACCTGACCTGACCCCCGTCTCCCTCTACCAACTCTAAAAAATTTCGAAAGTTTGTCTTTTTGGTAAATTTAAAGCATAAATGTTTGTCATACTATAAGTCTTATTTTTTAACTTATTATTCACGTTCTTGTCATTTTAGAGCCTTTTTGTCAGCACTCTTAACGATTTTAAAATACTATTTTACCCTTTTCTATATTTTCACTTGCCCCAAAATCTTACTCCTCCCTCGACCCTAGAGGTTTTTTGAAATTTTTTCACCTATGCTCCCCTAGTCAGATTTTGCCTTTCCCTGGGTTAAATATCCCCTTCTTAAATTAACAAGAGGGGGATTGCAGAATGTGGTGGGTCAAACCCCCTGGGACCATAGGGGCAGGGGGGGTTACTCCCCAAAAAAATTTGGATTATAGCCGACACTCCTCCCCCTTTATAATTTGGGGGTACCCTACCCCGGACACCCCCCTAAAATTTGGGGGGTCCCAGTACGAAAAGCGCTAAAAATGGGGTATTTGAGGTCTACTCCAAAAATAATTTTGAGACCCCCCCCCAAATTTCGGGGGTCGGGTATAATCCCCTCCCCCAAAAAAAAATGCGGGAGGCTGCCTATCTATGCCTAGGACTCCCTCCTCGATTTTTTAATGTCATTAACTCAGATGAAAACCCCTACCGCCGACCTTAGATCCGGTGTTTGTTCATTTATTATCCCCCTTAAGGTTGGATAGATTAGGCGCCTACCTGTTAAACAAAACTCCAATCAGAATTTATGTTTTTTTGCTATCTAAAGCTTACTTTTAACAAATATTTATTTATGTACTTCTGAAATAAATAAATCTTGTCGAACAAGTTGCCGTTATTCTTCTAGTGTTGACTTGAGAAATTATATACTGCATATTACAAACAATTTTGCGTTTAACAAAAATTTTTGCGTCTACGTTTGTTTTTTATGTAAAAAGCGATGTCTAGAAAAATATTTGTTCCATCACTAAGTTTACACAAAAAATGCAAATTGATATTAAATTAGGTTAAAAAACAAGCGATTTGTGCAAAAATCAACGGTCAAACAAGGGCAAACAAGATTTCAAAAAGAAGGTCTAACTCTAAACAAAATTTAAAAAAAGGGGGGTTCCAAAAAATTCCAAATTTAAAAATTTATAAAAAGGCCAAAAATATTTCAGGCTTCACGCCCGTGTCGCGTGTGATGTGGTTATTCATTTGATATAATCAAAATAATTTATTATTCTGTTAGTTTTAAGAAAAAACATATAACAGAAGAGAATGTTCAACTGTACACTAAATTTTTGAGCAAAATTTTGTAACAAAAGTCGCACATGCGCAACTCTGTGTGACTTTTCTAGTAAAAATCCGCCATTTTCTGGAAGTTTTCCCGAGCAGTAATTTTAACGCAGTAAAAATTACGCTTTTTTGCGTTGAATGCTGGTTTTTTTTGCTCGCTTTTGCCCTAAAAAAAAAAGTTGTGCTTGTGCGAGTTTTTTAGCAAAATTTTGTTCAGAGATTTAGAGTGTACATTCGGACATTCTCTTGTGTTATATAATAATAAATAAAAAAACGAACTAAAAATTTTTTACAAAGAATTTCATATAGTTTATATTTTCATTTTATTCTTAAATTCAAAGGGTCGAAAATTTATAAAATACTATCATCTAATTTGGCTAGGTTTTGATCTATAAATAATTTTGCGCGGCGTTAAAAAATATGACGACATACCTTTCCAGTTAGACACTGGTAAAGGACGCAACCGATCGACCACATGTCCACCCTCCAATCATAGTCGCGACTAGTAAGTAAGTTGGCGCCGACTTCAGGGGCCATGTAGTAAATCGTACCCGCCACATTGTTCAAAACATCCTCCTCCTCCCCGCTGGAAACTCTGGAAATGCCGAAGTCCGTGATTTTGGCGCAGCGAATCAGCGGGACGGGACACTTTGTAGAGGGGGCGGCATATTTCAAAAGAATGTTCTGCGGCTTGATGTCCCGATGCACCACTTTCTCCCTGTACAGCACCCCGTAACCTCGGGCCAAATTGTCCAGAACCACAGTGAGGTTGTGGTCCAGGAGACCCTCGCTGTCCGCCCCGAAGAGCTCGAGGTGTTGGGCCAGGTCTCGATCGCACAGCTCCATGATGACGTAAGTAAATGAGTCCTTGGGGTGGGTGATGCAGTCGATCAGGTTGACCAGATGGTTTCCGTTGAGGGAGCGCATCAGCTCCACTTCCCCCGGTTTTAGCTTCTCCAGAGGGACTTTTTTAATGGCGACGGCCTGGCGGGACTGAGCGTTCCGCCCGCGGTATACAGCCCCGTAGCCGCCTTGACCCAAGAGATGGCTCTCCCGCTCCAGATATTCGTACTCTCCCACGCGTTGAAAAGTGGGGTCGTCCTCGCATTCGCTCAAATCCCCTTCCTCTTGGTTGGAATCGCAGCGAGAAGACTGGGAACTGGAGGAAGTCTCGGATGAGCTTTTCCGAGGCTCCGGAGCTCCGTTTATATCCGAGCGAGCCGCCGAAGTCATATCTTTTAAAGCTTCCCGGGCGGAAGGCATGAGATTGCGCACATCGATGTTATTTTATATCAAGAGAGAAACGAGTTTTCCCATCCTTCGCGCACAGTCTAAACAAACATTATGCGCGTTTTTCTGATTATAGTTAATGTTGTTGAAATTGATGATCTGTAGAATAGGCCGACGCCGAGAGATGATATTTTGAAAACACGGAACGTTTCCTTGTTCTGAAAAAAATTAGATTATATTTACGCGCACTTACAATGTAATATATTATATAATATGATGAAATGAAACGTAAACGCGAGACACGATTAGCAACCACGTGAAAAGAGAATAAAAAGGAAAAAGGAATGAGAAATAAAATTGCTCGTCGCCACCCCACGGCTGTCTGGCATTTCCGTAAAAGATAGAGCGACGAAAATGTCATTAGCATTACAGCTCTTAAACTTGCGGTTTATGCTTCGCCACGCGAGATGGTTATACTATATACTCAGCTCAGGTGGTTTAATGACCCCATGCAATCTTTTTTTTCCTATATAGGGTAACTGACTTAATTTCGGCCACTTTTTTTTATTTTTTTCAATAAGTTTTTTCTGGCATTTTTAATTAAGCCAAAATTTGGCCTAAAAATCAAACAATAGCTATATTTGTTATTCCAGTGCAAAATTTGAATATTTCTGTTACACTTAAAAATCAGTAAAGGTTTAAACTTTTTTTTTTAAAGTGGCCGAAATTAAGGCGCGTGCCATTTATTTCGGCCACCTACAAAAAACTGGCCATAACTATTTCTTAAACGAACAATAAAAATTTCTAAAGGTTGCAAATTTACCCTTAGGTATTGTTCTTGGTACATATAACTTAATTTTTCCCGTTTGCGAATTTTAATAGTTATTAGCAAGACTTTAAATAATTATGTCAAAACCTTAAAAAAACAAGTTTTAATAATTTGTATTTTTTGTTCAATTTTTATTTTTGGCTTAAAAAACGTGAAAACAAAGTCAAACGAGCAAAAAAATTTCTTTATAAATACGGTAGTACAATGATATTTAAAAACAGAAAAAAACGGCAGGTTCTTTCACGTAAATTTTTAGGTGGCCGAAATTAACGGAATCTTAAAATGCGCAGTTAGTTAAACGCATTGCAAAATGATTTTGAAGAAAATATCAAAACATGAAAATTAACAACTTTGAGCCTTAAATAGACGATATTTTAAGGTTATATATTGCTTCGTTCTAAATTTGATGCAGTTTAAACACAAAGCAAAAATTAGGAAAATCACAGAAAATTTACTTTTTGTATAAAAATGTTGATAATGTAGAATAACAAAAATAAAAAACTTTTGCAAAAACACTTTATTCAACATTAATCCAGTTACTTTTGTGCTGGTTCTTTTGTGTTTTAAAAATAAGCCAATTTTCTAACACCCTAAAGTGGTGGCCGAAATTAAGACGTGGCCGAAATTAAGTCAGTTACCCTAGGTAATAAAAATAAAATGCTGAAGTTTTGTACATGCATACGTGGACCTCACCTGCTATTTTGCACGGCCCTTTTCTTTCGACAAATGCAAATGTAACTTAAACTAACAATATTAATTAACTCTTTAAACATTTTTTGAAATCCTGATTGCGCCTTGAGTATTAAAATAAAGTAAAAAATTTATTTTAAAACTTTTAAAACAATCTCAAGAAGGGTTCAAAACATTTTTTAAAAGTTGATTGCAAAACGATTTCTTATTGTTTCTTAGCGCTGGTTGTAAAAGCTGGTTTGTATTTGCGTCATTAGCTGAGCGAAATATAAGTTTTCGGCAGAGAGAAAAGATTAAACAGCTTGCGAGAAAAAAATGCAGACAGAACTTTTATCACCTGTTTTTGTTTTCTTGCCAGAAGAAATTTAACTTCCGAAAAGGATGAAATCTTTCTTTCGTTAAAAATTCGTGGTGCAATTTATTGTCGTTTTATCAGTTCATAAGTTTTTGACGTCACATGTGTCTGTGCAGTGTTTTTTTTAACATTAAATATATAAAAAAATTCAAGAAATAGACATATAAGCAAAAGCAATCTAGCCTTATCAAATGTTGACTCAGCTTCAGTAAAACTTTTAGTTTGAAATAAAATATTAAGTTTATAAGCCACAATAACCTACAGGCATAGCCCGATTTCAAAATAGGTAATTAACAAAAGTTAAGTTACATAACAAGTATTTAATAATACTTTCAGACCAATAAGTAGCCCGTGTCAGAACTCTTTGATTATAACTTTTATTGTTGTGTTAATTAAAAAAATTAGGAAACAAATCAGGATTCTGAACTTACATTTAGGTTTTCTTGCTGCCCTTTACCCTAAAAGTCCAAAGGACGTTTTGCTTGTCCAAAGACGTTTTGGCTTTT
>JASAMX010009371.1:0-14542 GCA_030248175.1 Microlaimidae sp. YZB2_3 | reverse complement strand
GGTAAACTTTGTCTGGAGCGCAACTGCACCGCACTAACTATAATTAAACAACGTGGGTAAATTTTATAAATTATTCTCGTATATTTATATTTAACTGGTTTAAAGAAAATAGTCTTTAAAATTATTTTGTTGATAATTTATTTAATTGACTTAATTTTTGACCTTTTAATTGTTCGCGAAAATTCACTAAAACGCTACAATCATTGGAAATTCAAGGTTACAATTACTCTTGTTGAACCTATTCAACTTAAAAATATTATAGTACTTTCTTCCAAAACTGGTATAAACAACGTCGCGTCAATCAATACATTTTATTGCAGCGAAACATAAATCACATCATAGCCAATTCATTTAAAACAAAACATGGCATGTTATAAATGAGCTACCATTAAACAATTTTTGTTCTAAAGATTCAACAAAGAACTTTTTAAGTTTTATACTATTTAAGTTTTAATCAATAAATCAATAACCAATAAAAAATCACATAAATCTTAGATTAGTTATCTTCATGCTGTACCGCCGATGATTAACACTCTAGCTAAAGACGCTGTAGTGGACAATTTTGACCTCAGTTGCCTCAAGTACGTGAGCTGCGCCGCTGCGCCGTTGGACCCACTGATGGGTCAACTCTGCTTAAAAAGACTACAACTAAAAGATATGAGACAGTGTAAGTTATATAAATTTCTTTTTTACTTTTTGAATGTTTTTGTGAACTTAATTTTTACTGTTTAGTGATAATAAATATTTGCAAGTTTAAAATGTACAAAACTTTCCAGAAGTCATTTTTTATAATAGAATAGAATAGAGTAGAATATATTTATTCAAAAGGTACTACACGTTATGAATATAGCACACTTACATAGAGCTTTTAGTTTCCATTTTTACAGATATTGCTTTTACATACGCGCCTTTTTTACCTGCCCTCTATCAATTTTTACGTTAAATTTACCTTCCTTTAATTGGTCTCCTATCTATTTTTATCACAGTCTAAGACAGGTATTGTTATTACCTGTTAGCTGCCACTACCTCTGCCCTGCTTTCTCTATCGCAAATTTATTTTTATTTATCAAACTATTAAAACTTATATATTTATATTTATAAAACTCTAAAATTACACTAAATTAAACAAAATTATACCCAAAAAAACCAAACTTAACTCTGAAGCAGTTTTATCTGCCTCATCCCTCACTCTTACTTGTTTCCGAGTCAGTTTTATCTTGTTCCTACTTGCTTTCACTCTGCCTCCAATCTGCTTCTGAGGCTGTTTTACCTATGGCACCTTAAATTAACTTTTCCATAGATATCGTTAAATGTTTTTAACATAAGTGACATTTTTTTTATTAGGCAGGACAATAATATTGCATTGCCTGTATATCATAGACAAAAGGCAAAGTTACGATTGAAAAAGAATAAATATTTGTAACTATACAAAAAATATTTATAACTAACTATTTATTTTAGTATTTGGAATGACAGAAATATTAACAGCTACATGGTCACATTTTGGCTGTCCAAAAGTTGATAGCATAGGTAAACCACTTCCTGGAGTTCAATGTAAGGTAAGATGATATGCTTTTGTCAAAAAGAATACAAAAAAACCCGACTTTTTTTGAAATTTCTTGCTCAAATAATTTTTTATATTTTACTCTACTAATTATTGAAATTTTAAAATAATATTATTAAAGTAATATTTAAAGTAATAATCAACAGAGTTAACAAAAACGGATTTTAAAAATATTTTGCAAAAAAGCCTAGGTATCGTATCTTAGGTATTGTTGAAAGTTAAAATCATTCAGGTTGAAATTAAAAGGTACCGAGTCAAACTTCTTGTCATCGATTTAATTATTTTTTGTAAAAACCTTACCCCTGCCCCCAATATTCCACAATTTGTTTTTCATTTTTTCGTCTTTTTTAAATATTTCCAGTGGTTCAGAAGATATGAATCTCCAAAAATGGAGTTTTACAACAATTCAGTATTTGAAAGATTTCTCAACAGGTGTTAAAAACAAATTACAAAATATGCACTCAAAGAAACCGGCTATTTTCTACTTTAATTTGATACCTTGATCGTTAAGATTGATGCAGTATTTGTCGAGATATTGCGTTCCCTGTACAAACAACACGCGATTAAAACCCAAACGACAGCACTGATTTGATTAAGTTTGCCCAACCTATGTTGGTTATATTTTATTAGTATGCAAATTTTGGCAACATGAATTATCCTGCGTAATACACTGTATCCGTGTCAAAAATCTGCATATTGCCACTGTACCGCTTTAACTATTTCAATTTTAAAAGTTAAAAAAAAGTTTATTTATTTCGCACCAAGCAGGATACGCTAGCCCGATGTTACTCAGCACTAATTTTGCAACCAAATACTACATATCACAATATTAACTAAAAATAATATCACAGTGCAGTGTGTCTCAGTGGGGATTCGATCCAAGGACCTTCAGTATGCAAGACGTAAGATCTGCCACTGCTCCACAGCCTCGACTGCTCGCTCACTGAGCACTACTCGCGCAAAAAATTAGGTATGACAGAAGTATGACATAGGTCGCACGAACGTTTCACGGTGGTAACTGAGGAAAAGGCAATTACCAGAACGGGTTAAGAAACAGCGTCATGTGTTTCTCTACACGTGATGTTTTCTCAGAGAATGAGTGGTTATGTTATCACCCTGCTGTTTCCACCCTGATAGAATTCGTTTTTCGGTAGTTATTTCCGATTATTAACAAATAATTTTTTTCTCATGTTTAAAAAAAAACAAACATTGTTTTTAAGATTAGAAAAATTATAGTTAGGTTACTCGGTTTTTATTTGATACATTGGTTTCTAGTTTGAAACTATTCGTTACCATATATATTTTCTTGTTTATTTTTTCGAAAATTTACTTACTAAAAATGAATTCTAGTCCAAAAATAAATTCTATTAAACTTTAAAAAATTTAAAAAGTTGAGATTTAGAAAAATTGTACACTCCCATTCGTTTAAAAAAGTGATGAACGGACATTTTTTGTAGGTCTTCTTATGTCTCCATACGCATTTTTTTGCAATTAATGATCAGATAACAGAATTAATATTTTACTAAGCATAGTCTATGCATAGTTTAATTCGACTGTTTCATCATTTCATTATTCTCTTTTCTTTCCTTTTCTTTTTTTTTCACCAGCAACATCAATCTGCGACTTAATCTCTGCTAACATAAACTACATATAATTCTAACAAAATATTAATGAACATAGCTTTCTGAAATGACTTTAAAGGCTCAAAAAGATCGCTTATTTAAGTCAGTTTTAAAACTTTTTTGTAATGCATCCAAAGAATCGACAGTTACTTGAGATGGGAGTAGATTGTTCTAAGGTATAACCACCCTATTTGCAAAAGAAAATTTCCTTGCATTAATTCGGTTAAATTAATTAATTAATTAAACAATTAATTAATTAATTAAATCTTCAACTGCCAATTTAAAGGGCTGCAAGTTAAACTTAAAAAAATTATTGGCTTGCAAATTGTTTAAGCTATGTATAATTTTAAAGCACTCATATAAATCATAAAAGTCCCTTCAGTCTTTTAATTTTTTTGAACACAGGTAATCCAGTCTTTGTTCATAACCAAAAGGTAACAACTTGCATTTATAAAACAACCTCCTAGTGAAATTTTGTTGCGATTTTTCCAAAATGTTTATATCTTTTTGTAAATAAGTGATCCAAACTGCACTAGCGTACTCCAGAATTGGTCTATTATAGGACTTATACGCACTGAGGAGATTATTTCTAGAGTTTGAATAGAATGTTCTAAAAATTATTGATGTCACTCTCATTGCTTTTTTGCTGTGATTTCACAGTGTTTAGAGAATTTCATATCATGAGATATATAAACACCCAGATCATGCACCAATTCTGTAGTTGCAAGTACATTATTACCAAGCTTATATTTACAAATTAACTCTTTGCTATGATTTCAAATATGAAGAACTTCACATTTATGATCTGATAATTGCAATTGCCTGTCTTGTGACCAGCTGTGTATTCTATCTAAAACTTTTTGAAGTCTTAAGGTTTGAATGTGGTAATCTTTAGAGGAAGATTTTGCAAACAACTTTATATCATCTGCAAAGAATCTAATTTGTGGGTACTTAACACAATCAACATCAACAATATCATAAATATAAATAAGAAAAAGAAATGGACCCAAAACAGAACCCTTAGAAACTGAACTTTTTACAGGAAATTATTTGGATACTGAGTCATTAATTACAAATTTAATTTCCCGCCCAACTAAAATTTTTTTTATCCATTTTAAAAATTTACCAGAAACACCATATTTTTCAAGCTTATATAACAATTTTTGATGTGACACAGTGTCAAAAGCCTTGGAAAAATCCTAGAAGTTTATTTTTTAGTGCCTGCGTCCACTCATTAAAAGTTTCCAACAACTGTGTTATTGTAGAGCTTTTTGCCTTAAAACCATTTTGAAACCTTGACAAAATGAGATGGAAAAAGACAAGAAGTTCTTCTTTGACAAGCTGTTCCATTAGTTTACAAGAAAAAAATGTAAGTGGAATTGGACGATAATTTTGTTTTAGACTTTTTAAACAGTAAGTTTAAGAAAGCTATTTTCCAATCAAGTGGTAATTCTCCAAAATCAAAATACATCTGAAAGATTATTGCCAAAGTTTCAGCAATAACTTCAGCGTTTCAAAAAGTCGGCTGGGAAAAATTCAGCTGCTTGAGACAATTTGTTTGGGAGCTTTTTTGGGCTTTAAATAGCTTTTTTGTGGTAAATATCATTTTGTACAGTTTCCCAATATTTGGTGGATTAAAACTTGGTAAAGTACTATCATTTACAGTAAAAAGAGAAGCAAAATAATTACCAAAAAGTTCAATTGTTTCAAACTCTTCATTTACAAAAGTTCCATCGTCTCTTTTAATTGGTGGGATAGTTTGTTTTGTTTTAATTTTACTATTAACAAATTTATAAAATTGTTTAAACCCCCTGAATTTAACATTTTTGTTTCCTTATTAGTGTTAAAATCTTTTACTTTATTTTTGTACAGTTTGCATATTTTTTTGTACTATGATCTTGAATTTTCATCAATATTATGCTTTTGCCAAAGTTTTTCCTTTTAATTTTGTAGTTTTCTTATATGTATTGGATATTGTACAATTTTTTCTTGTTTGTAAATAATTTTTTTCCAAGAACATGTCTATTGATTTCTAACAACAACATATCCTTGAATCTCTGCCAAGCATTTTCTAATGTGCCACGTTCCTCAAAAAAATTTTCCAGTTGATATTACATAAGTACAAACATACTTAGCATATCATAATCTGCTTTTAAAAAATCAGGTATTATCAGGTAGTTTTGAATCTTTTTTTAGGACTGTCAAATATTTTAAGATTAATTTCAGATAAAATAGTGTCATGGTCTAATTGTGAAAAACTGGGCGCAACAGTAACATTATTAAAAATTTCTCTATCATTTGTGAACAAAAGATCCAGATAATTACTCTCACGACTTGAAACAAGCTGATACATACCTAGCTCAATAAGAAACTCAAACCAATTATTTTGATTTAGCGTGTTTGAAGTTATTTTATCTGAAGACCAATCTACCCCTGGCAGATTGAAATCTCCAGTTAAAACAATGGTTCCTACAAAGTTTTGTGTTAAATTCCTAATTAGCTCAAATATTAGATTGTTTTTTTCTTTGCTAGTACTAGGTTCTCTATAAATACCAATGAAACTTCAAATACTCTAAAATATTTTTAATTAATAGAACTACTCCACCTCCTTGCCGCTGCTGTCAATCGCTTCGGTAAACATTAAATTCTCTATTTTTGATGATTATTGCATTAGAAGTTGTTTAAGTAAGCCTTGTTTCTCAAATAAAGCAGATATCAACCTCACCATAGATAAGGTATCCCCTAAAATCAAAACATCAACTCGTCTAAGGAGTTACCAAAGAAAAAACTTTTACAAAAATGAATTAATCAGGTCAAAAGAAAAACCTGAAAAGTAGGAGCTCATGATATTCGGCAAATTAAATTAAAAGAAATAATTTGTTTTTAGTTTTAGCTTTATTTTAGATCTAGGATTATGTTTGTTTTTTAAACTATAAAAGGACTTTTCAAATATGTGCATTTATCCCGTTTAAAAAATAACTAAAACAAAGCTTTTTGAAATTTCTCTTTTTTCAAAAAAATTTTGGCATTAAATTTTCTTTTAAAGGTTTTTTCAGTTCTAACAGTCTCTAATATACCGCTGCGTGTTCCTCCTTAAAAGTTTGAAAGTCTAATAGTTTAGATTGTTCACCCTGATAAGAGGTTCCTGCTGGGAGCTGGTGTACCTGGTGAACTTATGGTAAAAGGAATATCCGTGACTCCAAAGTATTACAAGAACCCAAAATCTACTTCAGAGCTATTTGACAGAGACGGTTGGTTAAAAACAGGTACTTTTAAGGTTAACATTTAAAATTAAATCTATTAGTATATTGTATTGGAACTTTATGTAATGGTAAAAATATTGCTACACAATTTAATATAAACAATGTTCCTTTTTTTAATTCTCGTTATTTTAAAAGATGTATTTATTAAATAAACTCATTTTATCCAAAAAAGTAGGCGGCACTTGCTTTAAGTTAGTTTTAAAAGATCTAATTCATGTTTGTTTCTATCTAATTCCTACCAATTATTTAAATTCAAATAAATTATAATAATGGTTTGTTAAAAGGTTTTTATGTACTGGTAATTACCATTTCTGTTCTATTGCTCTTAATAACAAAAATATTGCCAGCATTCTCTTGAGCTAAGTTGTTTCCAGTTTTCGAGTTATCTATTTTTAAAATGGATTTTAAAGTATCAAGGTGTAGTATGTTTTACAAAGTGTATTATATTTTAGGAGACTTGGCTTACTATGATTTGGAAGGGTTCATTTTTATTGTCGATCGATTAAAAGATATTATTAAATTTAAAGGAACTCAGGTTTGTACAATTTTATTTTGTGTATAATGCTTCGATTAGGAGTGCCTTATAATTTGAACAAAAAAAAAATTTAAGCTCCAAAAATTTTATTGTCTATATTTTCCTAAAATGAAAAAAAAAATAAAAAAAAATAGCTTATGGCTGAATTATGTCTGGCTGATGTCGGAAATTAGTTTGCGGACTTTAGGGAATCAATTAAAATTGTGCGGTTATGACGTTTTTAAAAACAAATAAGAACGCAGAATTTTTTTTAATTCCACATTTTTATAATATATTTAAGAATTAACCAATTTTAGCGCTTTAAAAGTTTACATTTGGGTTTAAAATTGAGTAATTTCATAAATAATTATTAAAATATGGGTTTTGATCTTTATTATTAAATCGCTTTCGTTAAAAATTTTGAATGGTTTTGTTGTAAAATCCTTGATTCAATACTGCAATTACCGAGTTCAGCTAAATTTTATTTGCCTATAGTCGTTTGTTACGCATGGATTTAATATTTTGTTAAAATGGTTTTTTCGTTAGCAGGATTATGAGAAAAAAAATTTTTCAGTTAGTGCAGACAAATTTTGAATAAAAAAACCTTCAATTTAAAACCTTTAATAAATTAATTTGAAGAAGTTTTTTTTGTGTGAATAAATGATACTTGTTTTACAAAGCTGTACCCTATTTCTTTCATCTAAATGCTTACCGGTTTGAAGTTAAAGTGATATAGATTATTAAAGGTGGTTTTCAGTTGTTAACAGTAAACATGAACTTTTGATTTGTCATCTTTTGACCCCCATTTTCTACTCACTGAAAAACTGCACCAGCCATGTTGGGTTTGCTTTTAAATGATTTTGTACTGAGAAAAATTTCATGAATTTTAAAAAAAATCTGCTTCATAGAATTCAACCTTGCTATTCATAAAACTTTTGGACCCGGTTAACTTTGGACTGGTTTCGTTTTAATCATACGAAAGTGGGACCCAGTCCACTTTTCCAATGAAAAAAACGGACCCAGTCCACTTTTCCGATGATCAAAACGGACCTTTCCGATGATAAAAACGGACCCAGTCCACTTTCCGATGATTAAAACAGACTGCGGCCGTTTTTTACGCAGACCAATCTGCGAAAAAAACGGACCGAGTCCAAAATGTAAAGTTTTATTAATAGCATGGTAAATTAAATTAGTCAATTTAAAATAGAAATAATGTATTTTTTAATTTTTACGCTTTCAGGTGTCTCCCACAGAGGTGGAGGTCATTCTGCGACAGCATCCTGGCGTTGGGGACTGTGCCGTCATCGGCAGGCCCGAGAGCACAGCAGGTGAAGTTCCTGCCGCTTTTATTGTTAGAGCGCCGGATTGCCCTCTGCTGACAGCCGCGGATATAAGGCAACATGTTAAAGGTGAAATTGATCAATTTTTAAAACTTCATTATATTTCATTTAGTGTTGTGATAGTTAGCCAAAAATCAAAGTAGGTAGTTAACTACTTGAAATTTTTGATATAGGTAGTTCAGTAGTAAGTAGTTAAGTAGGTAGTTAAATAATTAATTCTTTAAATAAATATAATATACTTATATTAAAGTCTTATTAGAACTAAAAATTTAAGCTTTTAATTTAAAAATACTTTGTCCCACTTTTAAAAAATAATTATTTCCATATTTTATTAGTTTTTTGCCTGTTGTTCTTTATGTTTAACCATACTTATAAGACGGCTAGACAGATAATATAATAATAGGTAAAATTCAGGAAATTGTTTACAAGAAAAAATAATTTATTGCGAAGTTAACTTATGTTTTGCTGACGTATTTTGCAAACTTATTTAAAAAAACTTTTGTATTTTTACCCGTTTATTGTATAACGGTGCTGATGGGTAAGCGTTCGCAAATATATCTAAACTTCCCGTCACCTTTTGATCTTCTCATTGAACAACTTTTTCCTGGTTTCTTCCAAAAAAATTTTTGCTTTATGTTTTTACTTGGATTTAAAATTTTCTGTGAGATGACCTAAGATATAGGTCATCTGAAAAAAAAATTAAAATCCAAAGGTACTTTAAATTTACACAAAATATAATAAGATTTATTAGTTTAACGGTTAACTAAAAAAGTAATTACACGCAACAGTAAACACGACACTTAAATTTCTTGGGTTTAAAAACCCACTTGAGGTGGATTCCAAAAAATATGTAATAACATTGTATATCTTATTTATATTGTTTGTTGGACATTGGAAGAGGGAGATTCCAAATTTTGTTCAATAGTTATTTTTTTACAAAACTAGCCTTGAAAAATCCTCTAAGAATAGAGCAGGAAAAAGGGAAGATTTTTCCCTGGGCGTATATTTACACAGAAAACATGTGGACTAGACTGAGATAGATATTATGTGAACTATAGGAAATTTGCATTTGGTTTGGGCAGCTGCTCACTAAATAAAAATTTCTACCATATGATAATGATTTGTTTATACATTGATCTAATCACACAGCACTGTTGAATATTTTCTTAGTTTGATCAAATGTCAATTTAAAAGATCATACTCACAGCAATCTTTGACAAGCGCGAAATCGCCAATTTTTCAATTAGAAACTTATATTTGTATGTGTAAGAAACAACTATAAATTTGAAAAAGTGGCGATTTCGCGCTTGTCAAAGATTGCTGTGAGTATAATTTTTTAAATTGACATTTCATCAAACTGAAAAAAATGCAACAGTGCTGTGTGATTAGATCAATGTATAAACAAATCATTATCATATGGTAAAAATTTTTATTTAGTGAGCAGCTGGCCAAACCAAATGCAAATATCCTATAGTCCACATAATGTCCATCTCAGCCTAGTCCACATGTTTTCTGTGTAAACATACGCCCGGGGAAAAATCGCCCCTTTTTCCTGCCCTATTCTTAGAGCATTTTTCAAGGCTAGTCTACCATTTTTTTTGAATTAAATTAAAAAAATAGCCTAATAAACTATACTTTTACATGCGCAATGACATAT
This sequence comes from Microlaimidae sp. YZB2_3, assembly GCA_030248175.1. Taxonomy (NCBI): domain Eukaryota; kingdom Metazoa; phylum Nematoda; class Chromadorea; order Desmodorida; family Microlaimidae; species Microlaimidae sp. YZB2_3. Next base: position 4,582 of record JASAMX010009371.1, on the reverse strand, counting down.
GTTTATAATCATTCCGTTGCCGAGATATACTTTTTAAATAAAAAACAATAAAAATAATAATAAGAAGAAGATGAATTTAAATTACAAAATTTACCCACGTTGTTTAATTATAGTTAGTGCGGTGCAGTTGCGCTCCAGACAAAGTTTACCTACGTTCTCTAAACATTCTCTAAGTATAGTTGGCGTGGTGCCGTGGGTTAAATTGCAGTGTGGAACCCCGCACCACCGATGATTACCGACGCGTGGCGTTCCCGCGCCACCGACGCTTATTATTATTTTTTAATAAATAAAACTTTGAATTAATTTTGTCATCAGTAATGCAAGAATTAAAAAAGTACTCTGTTGTTTTCGCCGTTGAAGCAGATGGCGCTGGGAACTGGTTCCGTTTCTGCCACCAATTAAAACCGGTCTGCTTTTTTGTGCGGTTTCTATGAGGGGATGTTGGTCGTCTGCTCTGTACTATCCTTATTGTTGCCAAAAGGCTCTTATTGTGCGGTTGGGAGTTTTTTTCAAATTTTTTATTTTGATTATTAAATCGATAACAAAGGTTTAAATAAAAAAAGTGTTTCCTAAGAAATTTGCGTAATCCCTTCTTCTTTCTAATGAGCCCATGTTTATTTTTGGTCAATCAGTAACGAATGAGGAATATCGCTTTTAAGGATGGAGCGTTGGAATAATAATAATAATAAGAAGAAGAAGAAGAAGAAGAAAAAAAAGAAGAAGGTTCTGAATCTCAAAATTTACCCACGTTCTCTAATAATGGTTGGCGCGGCGCCACGTGGCTAAATCGCCCCGTGGCGCTCCCGCGCCACCCATGATTATAATTGTTTTCAAATAGTTCCTTAACTAAAGCATTTTTTAAACTATACATTGGAATCATAATAAATATGATTAATAAATATTAAAAAAATCTATTTTTCTACCTTTTTTAACTTAAAAAATAAAGTGTAGTTGAAGGAAATGTTGTGGATTTTATTTCACACGGACATGTTTCGTTTATTTTATAAATGTTTTTAGAAAAATTTTAAGAAAAAGTTAAAAAAGATTTTTGAAAAACCTGTTTTTAGAAATTTTGCACAAATATGCTACAGGCTATTTTGTACTTAAAAAGACAAAGACACATAGTTAAATATTACAAAGCCTTTTTGCATTGCTAAAATTAGAAGAGCATAGTTGTCAGAAACTGTAAGAGATCGATTAATTGACTTTGCAAATGCTTTTGTAAAAATAGCTTCTTTAAACTTACGTTGAAAACTGTATTTTTCGCGTTCATGAATTTGAAAATTTCTAAACTCTGGTGCGTGTTTCTCTATATTTGGGGGTATTTTATTTAATTTGTTATTTACAATATCATACCGGCCTACCAATGGGAAATAAACTCTCACCATTTTTAGCAGATATATTTCTTTTTCAAAGAGCAAATCAAGTCAAACCTCTTTTCCCTTAAAAAGCCACTTCTTTTCATATACTACAGATACATGGACGACATATTTCTAGTTTGGGCTCATACTCAACAAAAGTTTGAACAATTTTTTTATTACAGTAATAGTTTTTATCCAAATATAAAATTCACAATAAATAAAGAAAACGAAAATGCAATATTACCTTCTCTGGATGTAAAAATTCATTGACAAGATAACAATTTTCTTTTTTCAGTGCACCAAAAAGACAACCACTCAGAAAATTATTTAAATTTCAAATCAAACCATTCCATAACTACTAAAACGGGATTAATCAGAACTATGACCTTAAGAGCATTAAGAATATCATCCCCACAATATCTTAACATGGAAATAAATCAAATTAAGAAAATATTTTTAAATTGTAGTTACCCACAACAAATTATAAACAACATTATTCATAAAACTACATAACAATTTCAAAAAGAAACATTAGAAAAATTCCAACTTCAACAAATAAGTAACAATCCACGATCCGCAATCCAAGTAACAATCCGCGATTGGCTCCCCAAAAACATACGCAGACGCTATTAAGCAGGGTCTTACACCATCTTAACCAGTGGTTTATCACCAAAAAAATACTTTCAGAACAGCATATAAAGACCTAGCTGATTTTATCCAACTTAATTGAAGCTGAAAATGAAAAACCGCAGGACCTTTTTCAAAATTTAAAAGATCTTCTATTTGGGTTGCGGACTTCAAGATGTATGGGCGCATATGGCTGGCGCGGAACGCCTTGGAAAACAGCGTAACCCTCGATTCAATAGACTAGTTAAAATCACTATGTTCTACCATGACGGACAAGGAGCGGTTCACGCTAAAAATTTCCTTCGTCGTTGGGATGAGTTGTAGTGCGACCCAGAGATTAACTTAAATACCCTGAGATTGGGAGCATTGGCTCCGTTTGAGGTGCGCAAAAAAAACGAAGAATACAAGCAATTAAGAGTGAATGCGTATAACATGAACTTAAAATTAAAACAAGAAGGTAAAACAAACGAAAGTTTTTCCGTTAGGAAGGAAAAAGACAGTTTGTAATTGTTAAGTTTGTACAAAATTCAACTACAAAATGAGTAATAGATAAAAAAGAATACCCGTTAAACTTATAGCGCGAAGGAACACATTTGGCTCTTTTTACTCAAATAATAATTGTAAAAATTACTTAAAATGTAAATATACTAATGCTCGCAGTTTGTGCAGTGTTGACAGTTTAAATGAACCCAATCACTTACTTTCTTCTAAAAAATACTCCATTCTTAGTTTTACAGAGACTTGGTTTCACAACTAAATCACTAATGGGTTAATAAACAATCATGGGTTTTACAATATTTACCGCAAAAACCGTCAAAATGAAATTGGGGCGGCGTTACCATTTTTACAAATAATGAGCTCAAAACTCGTGAAATTTGCTTACCAGAAAAGTTTAATTTGCTTGAAATTGTAATGGTAGATACCTTGGGCAAAACTCCGTTGCGTAACATTTCTTTTTATAGACCACCTAGCAGTAGAAAAGAATATTCAGACTTATTTTGTAAAGCCTTATCAATACTTTCCGCTGTTAATTACCCTATAGTTGTTACTGGGAATTTTAATATTTGTGAAAATTTTTGGTTAGATGGGTACTATTCTAATATTTATCAAAATACTTTGTTTTCTAGTGCTTTTGCTAAAGAATCTTTTACGCAAAAAGTGAAAGAACCAACAAGAGGAACAAATTTTTTAGATTTAATTTTTGTAACGAAGATTTTCACGTTTTTAGTACGAAAACGGTTGAACCATTATTTAATAGTGATCATAATAGCATTGATTCTTTAGTGACAGGAACAATACCCAATAGAAAAAAATACAAAGAATATCTGGATTTTAATCACACTGATTGGCAATCCATAAATCATTTTTAAGTGGAATTGACTTTGAAAATCTTTTTCAAGCTAGTTCTAATGTCGAAAATCATTGGAAAATAGTAATGTCCAAAATTGACGAAGCAATTACAAAGTTTGTTCCATTAAGAAAAAAAAGATGTAAAGCCAAAAATAAAATACCCCAGGCACATTGAAATAATAAAATCTCAAAAAAAAATTGGAAACATCAACAAGATACTGTTTCAAAAGCAGAATATAAGATTAAATAGAGAGTACAAAAGAAAAGTTAAAATTTTTGTGAAGCAAAAAATAAAATATTAAAGTCAAATAATAAAAATAAATTGTTTCTATATGTAAAAAAAATTACGTAAAAACCAGGATGGCATAGCCTCACTTATCAATGAAAATAATATAATTGTGGAAGACCCCCAAGAAAAATGTAAACTTTTTAGTGCAGTTTTTAGCAAAACCTTTATTAAAGATAACGGTGTAACCCCCATCCTTGATCCGCAGGTATTAAACAATATATCCCTAAAAAACATAAAGTTTACAAATGATACTGTGTTAAAAGCTCTTAAAAAACAAAAAAAAATAAAAAAAGTAAAACACCAGACGGTTTATTCGTTATACTGTTTTGTAAATTAGCCTATAGTTTGGTTGATACATTAAGAACAATTTTTGAAGTTTCATTTCAAACTCATAAACTTCCTCCAAGTTGGTTAACTGCAATAGTTCTACCGGTATTTAAAAAAGGTAGCCCTAGTGATCCCACAAACTATCGGCCAATTTCATTAACTTGCATAGCCTGCAAAATTATGGAGTTTTGTGTTTATGATCAATTATTTGAAAAAATAATTTAATCACAAAAGCTCAGCATGGTTTTCTAAATAAGCATGGCTCAGCATGGTTTGTTGGCTCAGCATGCTCCCAATTTTTAGAATCCTCGATGATTGGCATAAAGCTATTGAAAAAAAAAATCAATTAATTGACACAATATACATTGATTTTAGTAAAGCTTTTGACACAGTTTCGCATCAAAAATTGCTTTCTAAGCTCAAAGCATATGGAATTTTAGGAGACCTTTTCTATTAAATTGAAACTTTCTTGTGTAATCGTACCAAAAAGGTTGTAATTGAAGATAGCTGTTCAAACTCTTGTAAATTTACCTCTGGGGTGCCTCAAGGATCAGTGTTAGGTCCATTACTCTTTTTAATTTTTATTAATGACCTTCCCTACAAAGTTTTAAATGTAGAATGTAAACTC
>JASAMX010009368.1:0-15463 GCA_030248175.1 Microlaimidae sp. YZB2_3 | reverse complement strand
ATCATTGAAAGATAAAAAAATCCGGGTTCCTTATCAAGCTGGGACAATTAAAAAAAATTAATTCATAGTTCGCTTATTTTTTATCCAACAGAAAAAAGATTTTTTTTGAACAAAAAAGGTCGACTGCGCGCTTGGTCAAAAAGGGTCGACTCTGGACTGGACAAAAAAAATCAGCTCTCGAATAAAAATTTTTGTAGATTCCATCACGAGTCAACGTAAATAAAAATAACCCGTTTAGATCAATTGAATAGCAAGAAACACTTGTTAATGCATAAACTTATTTTTATTTTGCAGACATTAACAAAAATTATTTCTAAAGACCTTGTGTATGCAAGTGAATAAATCGTGTCTGCCCAGGACTTTGGCCATTTCGAACGTCCCAACTGTGTCCATATTCGAGGCCATTATCGGAATACCGCGATAGGTCCTTTTGGAATTGCGGAATGTCAGCTCCCTATGCAAATTAACTTCCGACCGACTTTTCAATGTGCTCCGTTTCGGTCGGAGCAGTACGTCTTTAAAATCCAATTTTATATCGTTGTCTATGTGCGGCATTTTTAACATTTTTTTTTTTTTTTTTTTTTTTTTTTTTTTTTTTTTTTTTCTTTTTTTTTTCTTTTTTTTTCCTTTTTTTTTTTTCTTTTTTCTTTTTTATTTTTAGAAGCTAAAAATAGTGACTAAATTTTTATGCTTCAAAAGTGGAATAGAAAGGCATTTTTTTGTTTTTGGCACAGTTTAAACATCCCGAGTGACTTTTTTCAATGTGCTCCGTTTTGATTGGAGCACGTTTTAAAAAAATTTTTTAAAACGTTCACGTTTTTTTTAAAATTAAATTCTATATGGTTGTCTATGTGCGGTGTTTTTAACCAAAACTAAAAAAAGGTAATTTTAGGGTTCAAAAAAAGAAATCAACGTTATTTACATTTTTGTTTATGGCAATCTTTGAAACATTATTATGGTTTAAAAATAAACAAAAAAATATTTCTACATGTTTTTGAAACCACAATTGTTTAACAGAACATAATTTTAAAAACTAACGTAAAAACAAAAACAATATAAAAACTACAAACACCAAATACACAAAAAAAATAATAAACTATTGTAAAAAAACAATTAAAAAAACTAAAAAATTTAAAAAGTAGAAATTAGCTGATTGGATAATATTTGAAGTATTTGTTATAATTAAGTCTTGTTGGTACCATTTGAAATGATAGAAAAAATACTTTGCTATGGTTGAATTATATCTGGCTGACGCTGAAAATTAGGATTTAGACATGAGAGGACCAATTAAAATTGTGCGGAAATATAATTTTTAAAAAAAAACAAATAAGAACGCATAAGTTTTTTTTAATTCCATCTTTTTACAAAATATCTAAAAATTACCCAACTTTAGCCCTTAAAAATTTGCATTTAGGTTCTAAATTAAATAATTTGATAAATAATTATTAAAATACAGTTTTTAATCTTTGTTATTCATCCGCTTCAATGAAAAATGTTGAATGTTTTTGTTGTTAAATAGTCGATTCAATACTGCAAATATCGCGGTTAGCTAGATTTTATTTGCCTATAATAAAATGGCTTAAAAAATATTACTTTTTTAAAAGCATCAGCACTGACACTGAAAACTTTTGTTAACTTTAAAATAATTAATTTTTATCAGAAATTAGAAAAAACACGAATAAAGTTTGGATTATTCCAATTTAAAGAAGGACTTTGCTTATTCGGAAAACTAAACACGGTATAAAATCAAAAATTTTAAAGAGGCATCTTGGTCGAATTATCATTAATTCTAACTGAAGACAGATTATTAAAAAAATTAACTCTGAAAAAGAAAATATTTACGTAAAGTACAGCTACCCGTAACTACATAAGGTATAAGCTGTGCAATTTTGTTATTTGTAAATATTTGCATCGGATAAACATTATAGGGCTCAATTTAAAGGACAAAAAGATAACTTATAACTCTTTAGTTGCTGTTTTTCACCCGCTACAAAATGTCTTTTGTAGGTATTACAACAGCACAAACTGAATTCCATAGACATTATTAACAAAATATTTTGGAGCGGGCTTGAGATTCATAATTTAAATGATTGTTTGTTTGAGATATAATGAAAAGGCCAAACGAGTAGTGTAAAAATATGTCTCACATGCCTTCACACCGTGTCTCAAACAAACACTTATGTTAATAATTTTACAAATGTTTTTACTAACTAAACCATCAATTTCTAAAAAACTTTAGTGTAAGTATGTGGGTGGCTAGAACTCTTGTTATATAACTGACTTCATTGTTTTGAGACTTTCTGGCTGGTAATATATAAGATAGGATATTATGGATTTATAGAATTATAGATTGGTATTATAGATTTCTTGAAAATTTTTGAAACGTTTTGTTTGTTTTTGTTAACGTTGGAAATGATTTTTCTAACGTTTTTGATGTGTTTTTTTTTGCTCAAAGAACAATAGAAAAAGTGTTAACGATCACAGTTTTACAACCTTATATATGCATTGCAGAAAAACTTAAATCTACAAAGAATGCAAGCGCCATAAAATAAAATTGAAGCGCTTGAAGGGTCGTTGGAGCCGAGAAAACTTGAAGAACAGCAATAATTTTAGAATAAATAGATTTTAAAACCTTAGTTGAAAATTAAAGCGCGCAATCTCAGCAAGTCTAAGCATGAACCCTAAAATCAAACCAAATAAAACGTATAATAAAATCACACTAAGGGTGCCGCCTTTTGGGGTGCGGGGTGGGTGTCCCCTGGCGGGTGCTGGATTCGGCCTAGGAATAAAATTAGGATATTCTCATGTAACTCGTTTTATAATTCTTGTTTATTAAATTTTCATGTCTTAAGTTTCTCGCCTGCACCGACCTCATACCCTGATTTTTCCAAGAAACATCAGTTCATAGCTAATTAACGACTGTCTGTCTATTATTTTCCGTTATTAAGGTGAGTAGGGTTAACTTCAGATCATAGGTGGGCAGCTTCTCGGATTTTTTTTGGGGGGGTATAGGGGGGGGGGGTCAAATTTCAGGGGGGCTGTCTGGATAGTCGCATATTTTGAAGGAGGTGTACCCAATATTTCCGCGCTGCCTTAAAATGGGCTTAAAATGCATAACGAACAAGCTTATAAATGCTCTAAAACTGTGTAAAATTAAAATAAAACCTTATCTCACCTTATAAATTTTATTTTTTTATTTCATGGGTGACGGGAGCGCCACGGGGCGATTTAGCCCCGTGGCGCCGCGCCAACCATAATTAGAGAACGTGGGTAAATTTTGAAATTCAGAACCTTCTTCTGCTTCTTCTTCTTATTCTTATTATTATATTCTTATTATTATTATTCCAACGCTCCATCCTTAAAAGCGATATTCCTTATTCATTACTGATTCATCAAAAATAAACATGGGCTCATTAGAAAGAAAGAAGGAATTACGCAACTTTTTTAGGAAGCACATTTTTCATTTAGGTCCTTGTTATCTATTTATTGATAAAAAATTGAAAAAAATAGACAAATAAAAACTCCAAACCGCACAATAACAGCCTTTTGGCAACAATAAGGATTGTGCAGAGCCGACAACCACATTCCCCTATAAAAACCGCACAAAAATAGCAGACCGGTTTTAATTGGTGGCAAAAACGGCGCCAGTTCCCAGCGCCATCTGCTTCAACCGCGCTGAAAAAGGCAAAAACAACAGAGTACATTTTTTAATTCTTATTACCTAATGACAAAATTAATTCAAAGTTTTATTTTATTAAAAAATAATAATAAGCGTCGGTGGCGCGGAAGTGCCACGCGCCGGTAATCATTGGTGGTGCGGGGTGCCAACTGCAATTTAACCCACGGCACCGCGCCAACTAGACTTAGAAGAATGTGAGTAAATTTTGTTATTCATGTTCATCATCTTATTATTATTATTATTATTTTTACTTTTAAAAATTATAATTGCAATCATTGCGCACGGCATCGCGCCAACGTATATTTAGAGAACGTAGGTAAAATTTGTCTGGAGCGCAACTGCACCGCACTAACTATAATTAAACAACGTGGGTTAATTTTGTAATTTAATTTATTTTCTTCTTATTCTTTTTTTTTATTGGTAACGGAATGATTATAAACATATGTTATTGTGCAGCTAAAACTATAGTTTATTAGGCTATTTTTTTTAATTTAATTCAAAAAAGTGGTAGAAGAGCCTTGAAAAAAATGCTTGAAGAATAGAAGCAGGAAAAGGGGCGATTTTTCCCCGGAGTATGTTTAGACAGAAAAGATGTAGACGAGTTTGAGATGGACATTATGTGGACTATAGGAGATTCGCATTTGGTTTGGCCAGCGTGCTCACTAAAAAAAAAATTTCTACGATATGATAATGATTTGTTTATACATTGATCTAATCACAGCACTGTTGGAATTTTTTTTAGTTTGATGAAATGTCAATTGAAAAAAATCATACTCACAGGGAATCTCTTTGACAAGCGCGAAATCGCCACTTTTTCATTTATAGTTGTTTCTTAAAATACAATTATAACCTTCTAATTGAAAAAGTGGCGATTTCGCGCTTGTCAAAGATTGCTGTGAGTATGATTTTTTTAATTGACATTTCATCAAACTAAAAAAAAAATGCAACAGTGCTGTGTGATTAGATCAATGTATAAACAAATCATTATCATATCGTAGAAATTTTTATTGAGTGAGCAGCTGGCCGAGCCAAATGCACATTTCCTATAGTCGAGATAATGTCCATCTCAGACTAGTCTACATCTTTTCTGTCTAAACATACGCCCGGGGAAAAATCGCCCCTTTTTCCTGCTCTATTCTTAGAGCATTTTTCAAGGCTAGTTTTTAATTATAATGTGTTTATATAATCTTATAATTAGATTAGAAATCATATTTTTTTGGGGTGGGAGGTTTGGGGGGTGTCCCCCCAGCCGCTGGAGGCGAAAATTTTTAGAAAAATGTGCTAAAACCTGCTTAAAAATCCTCCCCTGGTGATAGCGCAAACACACATTTTACTTTATTTTTTTACCTAATTTATACACAATTTTGTTTGATCCTCAAAATTAACATGGCGATGAGATAAAATTGTATATAAACTATTTATTGCCTAATGTCTTTAAATTTTGCGTATGAATATGGTTAAAGTTATAGTACCCTAACAAAAATAGTACTGATAACATCGGTGTACTATATATAAATTTATTTTATTGAATAATAGGAAAAAATAAAGTAATGAAACAAACAAGGTAATAAACATTCCGCGTGAAGCGCGGAAAATTTTTTTTAGTCCCTTTATAACGCTTAAAAATTTTCTCCGGGAGTCGAATTGGGGGGGGGTGTCCGGGTCGAAATTAGGGGGGGGGGGCGAAAATTGAAATTTTGGGGGGGAGAGAACTCCCCCACCCCCCCTGCCCACCTATGATTCAGATCGACCATGCTTTAATTTCGGCCATCAGCTGGTATTAATTTTTGTTATGTTGTTATTATTTTGTTGTTATGTTGTTATGTTGTTGTTATGTTGTTGTTATTTTGTTACGTTATTTGTTATGCGCATAGTTATGAAATAAACTCGTTATGGATAGATAGATGACATGACGATCTATACAGCCATACCTGGTGTATCGGAGCCTGCTGGGGTCAAGGAGCTTTACGTCGATTTATTTTAATCCGTATTGCATCCTTGACTTTCAGTGGATTCCAATGCGCAGCAGTGTGGACTTTTTTGTTCGCTTAAGTGTTGTTTTGAAATTACCGGCAAGCATCGAGTTCACATTTGTTTGTACTAAATGTGATCGCGCTATTGGGGGCAGTTAGTAAGGTTTTCATCAAAAAAATATTAAAATCGAACACAAAAAGTTCGACTCTGCACCGCACCTTTAAGCTTTAAATAAATTTTAAGGCATAACCCCCGGTGCTGGAGGGGAGCAGCTCCGAAGCTCCGAAAACTCAAGCTGCCCTTTAGAGCTCCAAGACACCTAACTTTTGCTAATAAATTAATAGTTCAGTTGCTGGCCCTTTCGCGTGGTGTTTACAAACTCAATAATAATATAGCTCTTATTCTTCTGACAATTTTTAACAACCATACAACAAAAGTTTTTTTATTGATGCAAAAATAATTACTGAATTTACAATAGTTAAAACATTTATAGATTGTATTAGAATTATAACATAATCTTAAGAAGACAAAACAAATATGAATGTATACGATGGTCAAAACCCCAACAATTAACGGAAGTTGTTAAAGGTGTCCACAGAGTTTTGACGCTATAGCATCACGTCAATGAGCTTTTTAGAATAAGTAGATCTACAATAAACATGAAGATCTCTATCTTTTAGCTCCTCCCACTCTCATTCCCATAACGCAAAACAGCCTTAACCGCAAATCAATAATAGTAACCGCCGTCAAAGCTTGGTCATTAGTATAAATAAGTTTACAATTCGCTCACAAATCAAATTCCTATATCGCCCGAAACACATTACTCCTTTCATAATTAGCCGTTCGAGATGGAATTTAAAAATGCTGCCGTAAAATTGTAGTACAGGGGCTATTTCATAAAGACGTTTGTAAATCTTCATTTTACAAATCTCCGCCTATTTTTCGTAAATTACATGATAGAGGATATACGACAGGGCGAATATTGATGGGTCAGCGGATTTGGAATGACGTGGCTGCGACCAATCAGCGCAGAGCAGTGCGCGGAGATGCTCCCCCCGGATTACAAGTCGAAACACCTTTATCGTGTATTTTACAAAAAAATAGGCGGAGATTTGTAAAATGAGAATTTACAAAGGTTTTTATGAAACAGGCCCCAGCTCTTCAAATATCAAATTTTAAGTTGGTAGGTTTGGTATTAAATGATTAACCGGATTCGGTTGATATAGGGATTTGATTTGGGCAAACTGTAAATTCCACCGACACCGACCAAAATCTACCGTAATCTACCGTAATTATGCAAATTTTATCCAAAGCCTAAGCCTAAGCCTAACCTGCACATCAATATATAATTTGCGTAAATTTGAGGCAGTGTCGGTGTCGGTGTCGGTGTCGGTGTCGGTGGAATTTACAGTTTGCCTTGATTTGTGAAAATGCCCCATTAAGCCAACTTTATATTAAAAATAATTTGCGACCAATATTTGGCCCACACGAGCAAAACAATGGGGTTTTTGATATCTTATTTGTCAATATGATAATTGATAATATTACAAAACACAAATAAAAACAGATATAATAAAATATTTTAAAACAATCATAATGTTGCTTATGAAAATACAAATAAAATAATATTTACTACTTTTAAGAGTTGCACTATGATTTCACAAGTTATATATTTAATTTTGAATGCCAAATTTATAATGAAAACGTTTTATTTTTGTAGCAATTGTCATTTTTGCACTTACAAAATATACAAACGAGCTAATCAGGGCTACATTAGTCAACATTTAGTGGGCCATCTCTAGTACTTTAAGACTTAAAATCAAAAAGAACTTGTAAGGTTTAAAGCAGCGTTATTTAAAAAAACCATTTCAATATTTTGGAAATAGTTTTTTAAAAAACGATTTTAGACGATTTTTATTCTAACAGTTATTAATAAATTTAAAAAACACTGTTTATAAACAATTCGATGTTGTATGGAATAAACTACTTCTATACTATTAAACCAATCAGACTGAAATATGAAAATGAGGTACCTGTGGTGCCAATTAGTTAAAATTTTAAATTTAAAGTAAATAGGTTTGGTATAAAAAAATATTGCGTCCTGGCCGATATATGAATTTGAATGGCAAAGCATAATTATTTTTATCTAAGAATATATAACGAGAATGTCCACCTTACACTAAATTTTTGAACAAAAGCGTAACTTTGTGCGACTTTTCTCACAAAAATCTGCCATTCTCTCTTAGTTTTCTCGCGCAGCGATTTTTAGCGCAGTGTTAGCTTTTTTGAAAAAAAAGTTGCGATTTTTTTTGCACTCAATGCTGCTTTTTTCTAACTGCGATTATTGCGCAACAAAAAAGACACATTTCGCATATGTGACTTTTCTAGCAAAAATTTGTTCAGAAAAAAAAAACATTACCTTCTCTTGTGTTATCTATTCTTGATTTTATAAAACGAAACTTACTAAACGAAACAATTATTTAATTTTTATTATACGCCCCGGGAAAAATCGACCTTTTTTCCTGCTATATTCATATCACATTTTTATGGTTAATATGTATATACGGTGACAGTAAAAATAGAAACTCTATTATAAATAATGCATTTAAAAACAGTGTGTTTATTTTAACATATTTTAACACAAAGATTAATAATAATAGAAAACCATAAACAAAAAATTATGGCTGATACTAAACACTAATAATAAAAATTTCTTCAATATATCACCAAAATAAAATCTGTTCAAAAATGCTTGACACTGGAAAAAATTTCAAGTGAGCATATCTCGCTATCAGTGCGGTTAATTCAGACGATAATTCTATCAATCTACAGCTAACATTAAACTCTATACATTCATAATTTTTTTGTATAAATCGAACCCATTGTTAGTGAAAATGCCCATCTGAAAACTTTTTCCAGTCTCAAATATTCTTAAACGGACTTTATGTAAAAAAGTTAAGCATATAAAAATAAAAAAAGTAAGAAATAATTGAGAAAACTTTTAACATAAAACAATAAGAAACCATTTAATATGAGACACACAACCCGTCCTAAATCAACTTTAAACTCAATTTTCAATCGATATTTCAATAATTCTAGGTTTTAAACTAATTATTCCAAAATCTCCTTGCTAGCTAAGAGAAAGAACAGACAAATTAAACACAGCAAAATTCCCAGAGACCAGATAACTTTTTGGTTTTTTCGTCAGCTGACACGAATTTTAAAGCTCACAAAAAGGAGGCGCTTAAAATTGTACAAAATGTTTTCTTGCATAAAGTAAGTTAAATTATTATAACTTAATGTAAAAAAGAACAGTTTACTAATCAAATTGCTACATTCCTTCAAACAAAGTACAATCGGGCTGAAATTAAGAAATGTTGTATTGCCTTTTGGAGCCAAGAAATCCAATGGTAAAATTTAAAGTTGGTACGTTTTGCATTGAAGAAGTAGTTGTTTCCGGGTAAATTATATAAAAAATTTTATTTGTGAAAGTGTTTTTTTAAGGAAACTTTTCTGGTTTTATTACTGATTTTCAAAAAATAAATAAATAAATATGTTAAACTGTTTGAGATTTATTTCAGGTATAATTATATTAAATACGAAAGCAAAAAAGCCCTAGCTTTTTTTTAAGGTAATTAATAACTGTCCTTTTTTAAAGAAAAGCCCTAGCTTTTTCTTTTTTAAAGTAATTAAAATAACTGTCCTTTTTTAAAGGAGCACTGTCACAAATCAAATTCCTATAACGCCCGAACCGGACTGCTCCTTTAATACCAAACCTACCTAACTCAAATTTGGTATTTAGAGTGCTCCACTACAAGGCTACAACATTTTTAAAATTCAGATGAATCGGTTCAGTATTAAAGGAGCAGTCCGGTTCGGGCGTTATAGGAATTTGATTTGTCACAGTACTCCTTTAAAATCTTTACCATTATTTTATTAAAAATTTTAAAACTAAACTCAACGGTACTGTAGAAGCAACAGAGCGGTTGCGATAGCCGCCGCGCAGTAAATATAAAAAAATAAAATACAATAACGGAAATGCCCATTGTATTTTAAATTAATTTTATCACGCGGCCTGAAGTCTGGTAAAAAAATACAGCTAGAATAAACATTGAATGTTTTCAATTTCGTCTTAATTCAAACGTAGCGAACTGAGTCAGTTAATTTTGTAATTTACATAAAATGGGCCAAAATCTTATACAAAATCTCTAATATTTATTTTATATGAATATATCAATATAAAAACATAGGTAAAAAACATATATTATGACAGAAAGTAATTTTTTCATGATTTCTTAATATATTTTTGCAAAATAAATGACGTTTTTAGATATAACTTGGTATATTTTTATTTTTATTTTTTTATTTTAACCATTTCAAGTATTTGGAAATGAACTGCTGCCGTTTATCCAACAACATTCAGTGTTTAAGTAATGTCGCTTCCTGGTGGCATTTGAGTTTAAAGTTAAAATTCTTCGGGTTGAAATCAAGGGCGTAACCACCCGCTGCCAGGGAAAAAAAGAATGAACATAAAAATAAAAATAATAAAAAAAGTTTTCAGAGTTTATGTTACCAATTATTATTAAGTTGCGTCAGGTGTTTTCTCTACGTGATATTTTCTCAAAGAACGAGTGGTTACTGTACCACCTAATTATTTTCACCCTGAATTCATCTTTAGCAGTAATTTTGTCGTTCATCTTAATTTTTTGTTCTTTTTTGATTTAAAAAAAAGATATAAAAGCAGTGTTTTTCTTTAATTAAATTAAAAAAAATTTGATACAATATATTCCAAAATGGCATTAAAGATTTTGGGAATAGCATAAAAATGATATTATGGTTGAAATTTTCAAAAAAATATATGTATTATTTTAACAAAAAAAGTACAATATAATTTTTTTTCTTATAAGTCACAAATAATGATTGTTTATTTGATAATTTTTAAGGATAATAATACAAACAATTTTTAACCAGGCTTCTGTTTAAGTAATTATACAAAACAAAATTTCAAGAAGAAAACTTATAGTGCACTGAATCTGAGGAAAATCCATTTTAAAAGGCTATTAAACTATTTTTTAAATGTACATGAATATTTCCAATAAAATAAAATGGGTTTAAAACCCCATGTACCCATATAAATTTAATGCATAAATTAAACTCTGTTGTGTATGATTTTGTTATGATTTCCCATTGAATATGTAAAAAAGTAGCTTAGCACAAAATAGTATTGTATTCATTTATTTCACGTTTTTTAGTGCGTTGTAAGTAAGTGCCTTATTTTTGTGTCCTAAATTGTTACAAAATAATCGAAAAAGCTCCAACATTAAAAGCTCTCATTTGAGTGGCCCAATCTATTGTTATATAACAGTGAACAGCTTAAAACACGGTTAAAAATTTAAAACAAATAATAATCTGCATTGTTAAAATTAATACAGTAATTCAAATCCTATATCCAGAGCCAAAATTTCATAAAAAATATTAGCTAAAATATGAGATCTAGTTGATTTTTGACACTTGTATGTCGTTTAAATTGTAAAAAAGCCACGCTCAAGTGTATATCAAATTACTACGGCAAAATAAGCCACTGTTATTATAAAATACACGTAACTGTGACTCATTTTAAGTTTTAAACAGAACGTTGTTAACTACAGAATGAGTCACAGACACGTGTATTTTATAATGACAGTGGCTCATTTTGCCGTAGTAACAACGATATACGTAATGTGAGCGAGTTGTCACTCTTTACGGTAGTGAGAACGTAGGGTTCTCGCACGAATATTTTTATTTGTTAACAAATTTATTGTCTTCTCCTAATTTTTCTAACAAATTTGCTTTAGATATCAGTATAAGGGATGGGTATTCCTGTTAACTGTCTTCTTCCTCGAAGAAGATACTGCTAATAATTAAAAACAAACAAACACACCATTAAAAGTTTCATGCGGATTTCTAGGTCATCAAATGACTTATTAATACACGTTTATTAATTTCTTATTTAAACGTTTCCCGCAGTGTGTAATGCATTTTCTATTACCGATGCAAGATAAAAAAAGACATCCCACTGTTTTATCTTATGAGTTACAATTGTTTTTACCGAAATCTTGTGATTATTTTACGATCTTTGTAGTATAATGTAGCTGGCCTACAGGGCGCTTAAATCCAAATATATGTATATATATATATATAACATAATAATAAAGGGAAAATATGTACTTTCATATTTTAATTAGACACATTTACTGCCCTAATTAAGGTGCTCCCTATTTAGGGCACTCATTGTAATAGTTTGTAATGGCTCTTATTCGGGCCCTCAAAAATCATAAATTTTGTTTATATAAACGCCTCCTTATTATTATATTTACAAAATTCACGATAAATTCCTATTAAAATAAATATAACGAAAGAGTTTTTAAAAATTTATTTTTTAAAAGCCATAATAAGGATCATTCATGGCCCTAACTAAAGTCAGTCTAGCCTTAGTTTAGCATTAGCCTTAGTTAAGGCGGGCATAATTAGCACTCTGAGTGCCCTAACAGGGGCGCGCCCAAAACAGTAAATATGCCTGAGAAATATTATGAAGTCACATATTTTTCTTTTACCTTTATGTTATATATTTTTGCTTATCTGTGCGTAAGTATAATTGCGACTCAAAAATCTTAAGTTATTATATTCTAATGAAATTATGTGAATCCCTTAGGTATGACCTAGGTGATACCGCTGTGAATTTTACACACCACATAGATTAAAAGAAAATACTCCCACAAACCGGCGGAAATGTGATTACGAGAACGGATTAAGCCAAAATTTTGAACCAAATTTTTCCCCTTGAAATTTTCCTGCGAATATATAGAGTGGCGCCATGATTATTTAAATCACATAAAATTAACATAAATTTTTTTATCAATGTTTTTATACGAATTAAAAAAAAATTTAAGATAAAATATCAATTATTGTTCATTTTTTAATTATAAATTTTATAAAACACTAAAAGTAAGAAAAAAAACAGGTCCCGGCGAGATTTGAACTCGCGTCGCAGGATTCAGAGTCCTGAGTGCTAACCCCTACACCACGGGACCGTTGTGAACAGCTCAAGATTTTGTACTTAATAGAATGTTTATTAAAACATGGTTTATGTACAAAGTTTTGTTTATGTATGTTTTTATACTTAGAGAGAGATACACAAATATAATCAAAAATATGAATGTAGTGTTATCATCTTTTCACATATTTAACACTTAGAACATTATTTGTAGAAGGTTACACCTGAATGTTTGTTTTTTTTAGCCTGGACTGGAATCAATGCGATAAGCTATTCAATATTTGCATTCTTTATTGTGTTTTTAATGGAATAATTGCATTCAAAAAATTAAAAACCTACTTTTAGCTGTGGGCAAATTAAATCCAACTGACTTTGGTGATTTCAACAATTGAATTGAATGCTTAGTAACAAAAAATTAAAAATTTTGGACAAAAATTTAACATTAAAGATTAAAATAGTACAAAAATTAAACATTAAACATCAAAATTTTTTTAAAATTTTCATTAAAATGATCATTTTCAACAAAAATAATATACTATTTTTAACCTTCAAAATTGAATAATTTTTGTATATTTTTTAAAAAAGCGGGTACTTAAAAAATTGCATTTTAATTTTAATTGATTCTCATGTCCCCATACATTTTTACAAGGTCAGGTGCAATACTCTAAATGTATGGCCAAACACCCAACGCATGTTATTGTTTTTACCAACTTTGATTCTTTTTACAACACACTACCCCCTGTTTTACGTTTTCTAAATGTGGTTAAAAATCCAACATAAGTTAATGTTTGCCAACTTTGGAAATATGACTTTTATAACGCATCGTCAAAAGTTTTACGCGGGTTTTTAAATTCATTAGCATTTGATTTCTGAAAAAAATACATTTTTTTGCGTTTTTTTTGAATCGATATAGCCAAAATTGTGTAAGTGTGTTACTTGTAAATTTTGATATTTTTTTGTGTTTTTTGGAATCAATATAGCCAAAATGGTGTAATTGTGTTACTTGTGATTTTGTGTTTTGAAAAATAGATATCGCCAAAATGGTGTAATTGTGTTACTTGTAAATTTTGATATTTTTTGTGTTTTTTGGAATCAATATAGCCAAAATTGTGTAATTGTGTTACTTGTAAATTTTGATATATTTTTTTTGTGTTTTTTCGAATCAATATAGCCAAAATTGTGTAAGTGTGTTACTTGTAAATTTTGATATATTTTTTTGTGTTTTTTGGAATCAATATAGCCAAAATGGTGTAATTGTGTTACTTGTAAATTTTGATATATTTTTTTGTGTTTTTTGGAATCAATATAGCCAAAATTGTGTAAGTGTGTTACTTGTAAATTTTGATATATTTTTTTTGTGTTTTTTGGAATCAATATAGCCAAAATGGTGTAATTGTGTTACTTGTAAATTTTGATATATTTTTTTTGGTGTTTTTTGGAATCAATATAGCCAAAATGGTGTAATTGTGTTACTTGTAAATTTTGATTTTTTTTTGTGTTTCTTGGAATCAATATAGCCAAAATGGTGTAATTGTGTTACTTATAAATTTTGATATATTTTTTTGTGTTTCTTTGGAATCAATATAGCCAAAATTGTGTAAGTGTGTTACTTGTAAATTTTGATATATTTTTTTATGTTTTTTGGAATCAATATAGCCAAAATTGTGTAAGTGTGTTACTTGTAAATCTTGATATATTTTTTGTGTTTTTTGGAATCAATATAGCCAAAATGGTGTAATTGTGTTACTTGTAAATTTAATATATGGGTTGGATTCGTATGTTTTATATTTTTTAGTGAATATATCGCCAAATTTTTGACAAATTAGAAAAATGCAAATATTTTTTATAAAGCTAATAGTACGAAACACGAAAAAAAATTATAAGAATTTTGATATATTTTTTTGTGTTTTTTTGAAAAATTAAATTATAGCCAAAATTATAAGTGTGTTTCTTGTAAATTTTGATATATTTTTTGTGTGTTTTTTGGAATCAATATAGCCAAAATTGTGTAAGTGTGTTACTTGTAAATTTTGATATTGTATTTTTGTTTTTTTTTGGAATCAATATAGCCAAAATGGTGTAATTGTACTTTGTAAATTTTGATATATTTTTTTTTTGGTGTTTTTTGGAATCAATATAGCCAAAATGGTGTAATTGTGTTACTTGTAAATTTTGATTTTTTTTTGTGTTTTTTGGAATCAATATAGCCAAAATGGTGTAATTGTGTTACTTATAAATTTTGATATATATTTTTTTGTGTTTCTTTGGAATCAATATAGCCAAAATTGTGTAAGTGTGTTACTTGTAAATTTTGATATATTTTTTTGTTTTTTTGGAATCAATAAAGCCAAAAAAATGTAAGTGTGTTACTTGTAAATCTTGATATATGGGTTGGAGTTCGTAGTGTTTTTTATATTTTTTAGTTGCAATATATCGCCAAATTTTTGACAAATTAGAAAAATGCAAATATTTTTTCTAAAGCTAATAATACGAAAACACGAAAAAAATTATAAGAATTTTGATATATTTTTTGTGTTTTTGGAATCAATATAGCCAAAATGGTGTAATTGTGTTACTTGTAAATTTTGATATAAGGGTTGGAGTTCGTAGTGTTTTTTATATTTTTAGTTGCAGTATATAGCCAAATTTTTGACAAATTAGAAAAATGCAAATATTTTTTGAAAAGCTAATAATACGAAACCACGAAAAAAATTTCAAAATAAGTTTTACCAATAAAAATGACTAATCACTAGGGATGCCTTGAGCACCAGATTTTA